>JANHFL010006795.1:612108-626524 GCA_032468155.1 Oxyrhabdium leporinum | reverse complement strand
CACACACATACACACATATTATATATATATATATATATACATATACATACACACACACACACACACACACACACACACACACACACACACCCAGAGGGGACCAAATAGGAAGAAAGGGATATAAGTCGTAGTTACGAAAGGCCGGAACACCAGAAGTCTGATGTTATTTGTTGCACAACTGAAACAGAAGTATTGCCAACAAATTATTTCTTTAAAATGCTGCAGTTTCTCTTTATCAAATTCTTCCTGAAAGTAAATGTTTCTTCTTTCCTAGCTGACTATTCAGAGTATATAATTGACTAAAAGAAAGGATTTGTGGGGAAAAAATCAGACCTTCTTCTTTATTTCAGTGTGCTTGTTGTTGTCATTTTGAAGGTATTTGTAGTGGTTTTCTTTATCCACCCTCTTGATATTACTTCCATGGGGCATCTTGATTCCTTCAATTTTTTTTTACTGTTTTTCTCCTGTAAATGGTATGACATTATTATTAAATACACAATAATGTGAAATCACAACTGCTGATTCCCCCCCCCCCATTGTTGGGTTTCATGAACATCAAGTTATTCCCAAGAACCAATGATATTCTAATGTATTGGCATAGTATATATGTGGATTCATGCAGTGTGGGCTTTTGTAATTGGCCAGTGGAAATTTTTCAATGCGTAGATTTTCTAAGTATTGTCCAAATATTTTTTTTGTATGTTATCCAGTCTTCTGGTAACTACTGGGATTACCACAGTTGGTTATATCATAATCTTTCAACTTTGCTTTTCAGATTTTTGTGCATTACAAATTTCTCCAATTCTTTGTCTTTTATTGTATTATGACCTGATATTTCCACATCAATTATTCACACTTTCTTCTTTTATTTATTTTAATTATTAGTAGTATTTCTCAGCTTTTTTACAAGGCAATATTGTTAAAGCAAATAAGATGATTAGCTGGGAACATTGATTGAGATATTTAGATAGGTGCGCAGGAATGAAAGGACTAGACAGTTGCTTTTGTTCTCTAAATGTTGGTCTTTGTAAAAGCTTCAGCTGCCATAGCAAAGAATGTCTGCTGAAATTCAAAAACATTCAGGGAAATATTTCTTTCTTGCTTATGATATGCCCACTTTTTTTTTCCACAATAGCTTTTTAACTTTTTTTGTTAACGGTGTTGCCTGAATCAATATATATCCATATATTTATTATGACTGCATTTCTTAAATTCAGAATATTTAATCCTTTTTTTAAAATTTGGAAAACTTATAACAATAGATGCAGGACATGTGAGTAAAAGAGCAATGATTTTTAATAAAAATGTTTTGTGCAAGAAATTGAGAACACAGAACTTCAATATTCTCCTCAAACTTGATACTTATTAGAGTTCAGGTGCCATGATTCACAGCTGATGTGACATAATGCTGGCCAGGAATTATGAGGAATTGAAGAACAGTGTATTCAGAGATCATAAAGTCAAGGAAGGTTGGAATGGAATGTTGAACACAAGCTTTTAAAAACATAGTTTTATTATTTAAAACTATACAAAGAAGGAATTACCGTCCCCTTATTTTCTCACTTTTTAAATTTTTTGTCCCTATTGTTTAAGATTTCACTGAAATGAAGAGTTTGACGAAACCTTTGATGGTTCAGATAAAATGGTGGTTGCTGCATGGTGCAAAAAAAGAGCTGATCCAATGATTTGTAGAAAACTAGAAAATAGTTTTTAGTTCTATTAAAATTTACAAGCAACCAATTGTGGGGGGAATATCCATCATAGATTTTAAATTTCTGGATCTCTTCTGTTCAGTCAGCTTGCTAGAATGCTTTGAGTAGATGTCAGTAGACTTTGCTTGTTAGTAGATGTCAGTAGACTTTATTTGGCATGTTTGATGAATACCCCAATATAATCATTTAAGACAGAGGCTACTCCACAATAGACAAGTTTGGCTCCCCTGATTTGATTCAAAGTGAAGAAAATAAATTATGTAAGACTTTTGTGTGTATTTTCCTCATTGAGACATAAAAGTACTGAAAATCTCTCATAACATTTGTACCTTGGATATAGACAGCCCTTCACTACATATCTGCTGTATAACTTCTCATTATTTGGCAAATAATAGCTGATTGAGCTACTTTTTCATGCTGACTATCTGTATGATCTGTTTTGGGAAAAGTATGTAGCAGCTGTAGGAAGCTGTCCTTTTTCATCATCTGTTCTCTGTCATGATGTGTAGAAAAAGAGGCATGTTTGTGTAAGAGCTCTAGGAAATTCGGAGTTCATGATTCATAGATTTGACGATGAAAGAGACAAGACTTTTCAATGTGGACAATTTATTCAAATATGAAATAAAACCTAGATGGCAAGATGCACCTACTACAACTTGTGGTTATTGTCAATATAATTAAACATTTTTTTCGATTTCCTTGGAATGTTTGAGTTGCCATTTAGAGTACTGGTAGATTTAAAATATAAATTTCTTTATAGCACAATCTTCCAGGTTTAATTTAGGAGTAAGTCCCAATAAGTTCAGTGGAGCTTGTTCCCAAGTAAATAGGCATAGAATTTCAGCCTTAGGTAAAATGCTATAGGCAAAGAAAATGCAAATCAAGAGCAAAAAGCTTGCTGTTGTCTCAAAATAGCCTCCTTTTTCCATTTTCTATAAAGATTATAAGAAGCAAAATAATTTGCTTGGTTTTAGTTAAGGTAATTTTTTAAAATTGTCTAATGAGTGTGCATTGTGCTAATGCTCATATGTGGATTCAATTAGCATTTAGTTAATTAGCCTTTACAAGTGAGGATTAACTTAATTACATAACACTAACCTCTCAATAACTCTAAAGGGTAGAAAAGCTGTTTTTATTAAATTCAGAAGGCCTGTATATGTACATTAAAATCTGAAATGGCACACACATAAATTAAAGAATATTACTCACAGAGGATGACTATTAGAGATGATGATCAAAGGAAGCAAACTGTGTACATGATTTATTTTTTTTAAAAAGAATGGCATAGATAGAATGTCATGCACATGTGTCTAGCAACTGGTTTCCATGCTTATTTCTGCTTTATTAAGAACAAATGTATTTAAACAATGGTCATTGGAGAGATTTTTGCTTGATGTACCGTCTTTAAGAGATCATTGATTCATATGGTTTGACCTTGTGAGTTATTTGCATCTTTTGGAAACAATATGTTAATATGTATAAGTAGGTAAATGTACTTATTTACATTCCAAAAGTCTGATATTCTTTTGAGGAACTTTGGTTATGTTGGGCCTGGGAAATCACAGATTCATTTTGAGAAATTGGAAAAGTAATATTATTCCAGATATTAAGGACTGGATTCAGGAGATTTGTAATCTATCCATTGTTGACATTTTGAAATTGATAGATTTTTCTATCCATCAAAAGGTGGCATGGTTCTCTTTGCGTTGGCATTGTTTTTCACAACAACCATATTTTTTTCTTTCAAATTAGAAATTTTCATATAGTGCTAGAGATACACATAATATGCTTATTCTCTTATTTGTTACTATTTGTTAGTTGATCTTTAACTTTGAGGGAGGCATTTTTGCATACTCTTTAAAACTATGTAACAATATAAACACAATTTTTAAAAAGGCACTTATTTCTGTTTTATGGAGGTTGACATAATTAAAGGACTGAGAGCTTATGCTTTGAAAGTCTATGGAGAATTCTCAACCTTATGCTTTGAAAATGGTCTGCATTCGTGCACATGTATGTATGCAATGTATTACAATATTTACCACTGATGCGCCAAGTATCCCTATCATCAACTTGTAGCACTGTGGATGATAAATGTTATGCCAGCTCTGAAAAATGCTATTCTCGACTTGAAGATAGTTACATTTTGTAGATATCTCGCTGGTTTCCAAGTGCCCTTATTTATCTAGTTTCTGCCATGTTGGGATAACCTATTAACTAACCCTAAGCTTGAAACCTACCCTTTATTCTTTGAGTGAGCAATTGCTTGACTTGATCATATCCTAAAGAAATTACAGATAGTACAAAAACGCATATTATGCCAACATCTACTCAGTTGTAGTGGAATGTGTGGAAGATATTGGGGATAAGGACAAGAGATGCTGCCTATAACTGTAATTGAGCCCATACTTACAGTTGTAAATTGTTGCAGTCGCTAAGCAGGTAACCATGTGACTATGCCAGATTTTACAACCTTTTTGCAGTGGTCATTAAACAAACATATGGTCATTAAGTGAACACAGCAGTTGTTAAACAAATTTGTTCGATCCACTGGCTGTTTTTTTCCCTAGAAACCAAAAATAAACAACAAAAATGCCAAAAATCACAATCCTGTGACCATAGGATGCTGCAAACAAGCTGGTTGCCAAATGCCCAGAATGTGATTATGTGGTCCTGGAGAGAGTGTGATTTTCAGAACTTCAGAATAGGGTCATAAATGCCTTAGGGTGTGTGTGTGTGTGTGTCATAACTCTGAACAGTCGTTAAGCAAGGGGTTGTTAAGCAAGGACTGTGTGTACCACAAAATTGTCAATATATTATAAAGCTACCACATGAGATCATTCTTTGTTGGCATCTTTATACAAGCAAGGAATGCTCACAGTGTGAAAGCCATATATGAAATACATTCCAAATTGTGGTATTAATCCGCAGATTGTGACAAGGAAGATGGGTCATTCTCAGATCCAACTACAGTGACTCATTTGCAATGTTTAGACTGAGTAGGTTAATGGCTGGATTTACACTGTGTTTAAGATCAAGTTATGTCCACCATGGATCTGTGACAATTCGCCATGGCCAACTCGCCAAGGTCAACTTACCATGGTTAATTTTCCACAGCCAACTTGCCATGGTCAACTTGCTGCAAGACAGCTCGCCACGGCCATCTTGCTGCAGGACAAGAGTTACACTAATATCAAAGAATTGGTGGAGTAGAATCATTAAAGAAAGGATGCAAAATGAGGGACAGAATGAAATATGAATTTCAAAATTTAAAATAATGTTTATTTTAAATAATTAAATAGAATTGGTAAATTATCCTGAGGCAAGTTTTCCCACGGCGAGTTGGCCATGGCAAGTTGTCCCGCAGTGAGTTGGTCATGATGAGTTGGCTGTTGCGAGTTGGCCATGGCAAGTTGGCTGTGGCAAGTTGTCCCATTACCTTCACCACAGCTTTATATTTTGCATGTTATCATGGGCATGGATGAGATCCAGTGGCTCTCCCTAAACTGCATAGAGCCAATTTTTAAATCTTGGCAGCTGATTCTCTGTTTCAATAAGGCATTATAAAATATTTATTTAGAAACCATACATCTCACTTTCCTTGCAAAAATCCAGTGTTTACGCTGAAAAACAAGTACATCATAATTTAACTAAATGATCCTTTGGTAAATCAATTCATTTGAAATTCTTTGCTGATGTTCAGCATTATAAGCCTAATGTTGTTTTGAGTTTGAATATCTCTGCCACTGCTTTATTAGCCAGTTTTGTGCATTTAGAAATTCATATTCCATGACAATTTTAACTGAATATTTTGTGTTTTATTAGAAATTACAAATGCTATGAGAAACACTAAGTGCTCCTGGAAAATATGTGGCAGCATATAAATGAAGTTTATCAGTGTTTCTTAAGTTTATCACTGTTCTGCTTGCTTTTTTGTTGTTGTTGTTGTTAGTCGCGAAGTCGTGTCCAACTGCTTCAATGGCAATCACTAAATGTTATGTTGGAAGATACTTGAAAAGCCTGTTCCTTTATTTACTTACTTGTATCTCACCATTATTGTTTTTACAAATACCTCAAGAAAGCAAACATATCCAACAAAACTTTCTCCTCCTAGTTTCCCTACAACAACCCTGTGAGGTGGGTTGGATTGAGTGAGAATGACTGACTTAAAGACATTCAACTTTATCTCTGTATCTAGATTTTTATTTTTTTTTACATTTGGTTTCATTCATCATAATTGCACTCTTCAGTGTTTTCACTGCAGCTGCACTCTTGAAGATGCAAGCTACATTTTTCTATTTAGCCAATTGTTTCTATCAACCTATCTCTAGCCAGGCACCTTAAAGTATCTGCATGCCAGTTACCAGAATTCATAGCACATAGTTATGCTAGCTGGGATTATGGGTGTTGATGCCATAATGTTGGGGAAGGCTGGTTTACACTACAAGATAATTTGCATTTGCATAATCAGCACAAAACAGGAACTTTAAAATAAATTAAAATCATTTTAATTATTGCTTCTGCGGCACCAGGGATCAGTGGTTTTAATTTGGGGAGTTTGATGTTTAATTAAATCAAAATTTTGGCCGGCTAGTAAGAGACTGATTCTAGGAAAAAATATATTAAAAAATCTTTTTTTTTATTATAAATACAAGATTGTTAAATACAAGATTGTACAAGGCTTTAAAGTTATCTGATATAACAAATAAAAATATGTCATATCATACTTAGGAACCTAGCATAATAGACCATGAATCAATTGCCAATAAATATATGATTCTGAAATAAATCTTATCTCTGTACAATACAGAGAGTCTCAGCTTTAAAGAACATCCAAGGATTATTTTAAAACAGAAAACATTATATGTATGTTCTTTGAATAAGGATTTTAAAAAGAAAAAAAAATCTTAATAGCCTTTAATAAAGCATTTAATCCTGTTTATTCATAATGGATAGATAGTTTTGCATAAAGGCCACTGCTTCAGAAGGTGAAAGTGTCTTTAGTGAAATGCTTATAGGAAGTTGTACAGGGTATTTATCAAATCAACTAATCACTAGTGAGAAACTAACTATTGACTTCTTTATTTATGAGGGACAGAAAACAAAAAGAAAATATATCCCACTTCTTCCTTACTGGGAAAGCAAAAAAAATCAGGTAGGCAAAAATGTGAGCAGAGTTGCCTGAAGGTACCTTAAACATTGCTTAGAACAGCAGTAGGTCATCTAAAAGGTTCTTGAAATCTGATGGACACTTGAGTGCTGGTAATGCAAAGAGCTAGCTATAATTTCTGTCATCTCTTTCATTCAGGGCTTTTGGGAGAGCCACAACAAGCTGATCAGCAATTATGGACCTCACTGTGGGTAAGTTGTTCTTTTTGTTTTTCCTGTTTACTTTTTGATTTAGGGCATGAAACTTCTTGTGAATTTTGAAATATGCTCAGCCATCACCCATCCCTGATCCGGTATTTTTTAATTATACTGAATTAGAATTTCCATTATTCTCCCTGAGGTTGTTATAAATTGGATCAAGTTATTTATTTATGTGTTTTATTCAATTTATATGGCCTTCCATCTCACATAGGTGACTCTGGGCAGCAAGCAAAGGTTAAAAACATCAATATAATTATAAAAATGGCAGTACACCACAGACAAAATATTTTTTAAAATGACCAAGAATAAACATCCATATTAAGAACAATAGCATATAGGCTTATCTGACCTCTTAACCCATCAGGCCTGGGTGATCAGCCAGGTCTTAAATGCCCTTCAAAAGACCAGCAGCCAACCTAATTTGTGGGGGAATGATATTTCAAAAGACAGGTGCAGCAAAATAAAAGATATGCTTTCTGGGTCCCATCAGTTATCATCCCTCAATTAGATGAAACTCAGAACTTGCCCCTTCTTCCAGTTCATCTGGAAGGTTGCTTACTGGGGACATAAATTTGCTAATTAAGGTTTGCAGCAAGGTGATAAGGAAGTTTTGAATCTATTGTAAGCAGTTATAAAACCAAGGGAATCAACACAAGAAGATGTAGTATGAGAGGGATAATATTCTTAACTATAGAGATGTGCAAACTCACCAGTTGAGAAACATGCCTCTGGACCTAATACACATATCTGGGACTCTTTGAAACACCTCCAGCTCAGAAGATTTACTTTTGGAGACCATTGAACTGCTTGGTGTTGAGGGTAAGCAGAAGATATTGAGGTTCTCCAAAATATTATGAGTCTTCCATATGCCTCATTCCATAATATTGCTTGCCTTCAGACAAAGGAGGTAGAGTTTGATGATCTGGGGCTAAGAAAGGAAGAAAAAGAAGTGTCTTTAATAATACTATAACAGTGTTCTTAACTGTACTTTTATTGTAATCTCTAAGTTTCACACAGATAAATTATGAACCAAAATATAGGCATATCACACATTCTCTGAGTTTATAATGATCCTAGAATGTACTTGATTTTTCAACTATTTTATTTAATTTTTTACTTCTCTGTCTGAAGAAGTCTGGATAGCCCCATTCTGCAGACTTCCTATTTGGGTGAACACAAACTTTGTCTTTTCAGTTTTGTGGAAGGTCATGTAGCAGATTCTTGTTAGCACTGTGAAATGTTTACTAAGCAGGCTTATCACAGTGGTTGATCCTGTTTGTGAGCCACTGTTTGAACAGCAGACTATAAAGTCATTGTAGAATTCCAGACTTCCTAACATGCCCTAATATACTTGCCTCCAGATCCCTCATTGAAAATTGCGCCCATGCCGTTGACCGTGGTATCTTTCTAAACCCTTTGCAATGGTTTACAGTGGTTCCATTTCTTCCTGAGTGGGTGGGCCAGTTGATAATTTAAGTTACTCAATTTGGATACTGCCCAATTTCAACTGGCTCTGGATAATACCAATAAAACCAACAACATAAAAACAGAATATAATAATTAGAATTAAAAACCCAAAGTGAATCTAACATCCACAAACAAAAAAAGAGCCCCAACCACTTGACCCAAGGCCAGGGAAAAGAGCCATGTTTTTAAGATTTTCCACAATGCCAGGAGGATGGGATCTTGGCTGATGCAAAACCAGAAAGTTGAGTGAACACTGTTTTAAGAATAGTACACCTTCTTTCGAGCTTAACCAGGACGAGGTCAGTTTCTACACCCTCACAATGTCCCTTCAAGACTTCTCATGTTCAATCCCTTACTTAAGCAGATACCATGCTTTATCCTCTTGCTCAAAGATTGCTGGTTTTTTTACTGTCATCTGAAAGAAAAGCTCTTATCTGAAGATACATTGTGTTGTAACTTTCTTTGTTTCTCTGGGGCCTGGTCCATTTATCATCCTTTAAAAGGAGATGATTAGTTCCCTCATGTCTTCTAAATTCTGTCAAATGATCCATCTGTTTTGCCCCCCAATGTTCAGGGGAGCATCCAGACATGTAACACTCCTTCAGAATGCTTCCACAGTTAGAATAGATTTATCAGATGAGACAAAATGCATACAGTAATTTCCAATGGAATACTTTTAGCTTCTCACAATTATTGGAATTTGTATATGACTTCTGTTAAACTAACACAGCTGTGATATTTCAGCTTTATCTTCTCAATATTATTGTCATTTATAAGGACTGACCTCCCATTTTTCTGAGAATGTGCTTTTTAATGCTAAACGATGGCACTTGCATTTAAAGCCATTAAAAACAAAATCCAAAATCTTCAAATGTCATATCTCTGCAATTTTAAATACCAAAATTTCCCAAGTGATACATGTTTAATCACTTTTAAGCCTTTACTGATGACAAAAAAGAGAATGCTAATTATTTTAAGTGCCATATTCTAGATGTTGAAATATTTTAATTACTGCTAAAATATTGATAAGGAAATTTTGTGTTATCTTTCTCTTATTATCATTTGTTATTATATTATAATATTCAATAATTTATGTTAATGATACAAAACTTCTTAAGATTTTGATTTATTTCTGCCTTAGACAGAGAATATTCATTCTTTAGTATTTAGCATTTACTTTTTTCAAGAACTTTGCACTTTACAAGTTCTTGCTAAAATCTAGAGTTCTAGCAATTCTTTCCTTCCTCCTTCACCCTCCCTAAAAAATAAATTGGATCACATCTGTTCATTCCATACCTGAATGAAAAGATCTGCTGCTTTGAAGAAAGGCCAATGTTGGCAAAAGTTCAAAAACATTTTCTAAAAAAATTCTAAAGGGAAGTGATACTTCCAAAATAATAGTGAATGGAATGCTGAATTAAAATAATTTTCTAAAGTTTACAAATAGATAAAAAAATAATACAAACAATACAGGTAGCCTTTGTCTTATGACCACAATTGAACTGAAACAGCCTTAGTCAAATAGTATTTTTCTGTTGTCTTAATGGGTCTCTGCTACTATATTAATTATAATGCTTAGTTCTCTCTCTGGTTCCCTCTGATCAACCTTCAAAATAGTATCTTCTCATATATTCATTTTCTATGCTGTGTCTGAAATGCTTAACTAATGTTGGCTGTTTAGTATAATGAAACATCCAAATTTTTAAAAAATGATAAAAGTGGAAAATCATAATACAGTCATCTGTTTTAAGTATCATGTATCACTCTAGGCCGTCCAGAAATGTTCAACAATTTCCAAACATTCAATAGTTTCCAGAAGACCAAACTCAGTTTAAATTGTAGATTATTTCAAAATATAGATGCTGGCACATAATAGCAGTTCCTTAGTACATGGGGAAGTTATGACAGTTGCTTTCCTTTTTAATCCTTTTCCTTTTGATCAGTTAAAACAAGTACATTTCTATATCTCTGTTCAGAAGTTTATACTTTAAACTTATGTTGTTTCTAGTGAATATAGATAGATGTATAGCATACAAAACATAGCTTTCTTTGTTTTAGCTAAAGCAGCCACCATTTTGTGGCTTGACAATCATTTTGTGAATGGAAAAGCCCCTCATGGCCACCATATCACTCAGAACATGCCTTCTGAAGCTCAAATATGTTTTGACTATAACTGGCTAAAACATCTTCCTTCTTATGTGTGATAGGGGATTGCTTGCTATATTCAGTTTATATTTATTTATACTTTCATTAAAACAATTAACTTTTAAAAATGACCAAAAACAGGAAAAAGAATGTTAACCTACTGTAGTTGCTTTTAAAAGCTGATTTTAAACAGTTTAAACTAATTTTTCTAGCTGGTTCATCCATTAGAGATTGCATGCCTCTTTGTTATTAGAAAGGGTACCAACATTTGAGCACATGTAGTATTCCATTACTATGGAGCAAATTGACATAGAAAAGTGTGGAGGTGAATAATATGGAGAGTGCCAGAAGCATTTTATTTGCTAGAAACAAACAGCAGTTGTGACATTGTTCCAGGTTTCTGAGGTGAATTTTTGACAGAAGCTTTCAGGAAATGCAGCTCATACTGGGGAACAAATTGGTTGTTGTGACATTAGACCCCACTCTAGAGTGTCTGTTAATGGATCTGGGAACTTTAGACAAGTAAAAATAACAACAAAGTACTGAAAATAGAAGAATAACCAAATTCATCCCCTCAGCTGGATACAGATTAGTAACAAGTTTTTTCAACCAGTTTGCATACAGTTGCCAAGAAGTCGGCATGGAAATGTCCATGAAGTCTTTAGCAGCTGAGCTTCATTCAAAGAAAACTTTGCTTCTGTTAGGCAGCCATGAAGAGATGAATTTTTCTTTAGAGGAATCAGTTGCTTCAAACATAGTTGTTTGTTAACTGATAGGCAATTTGGCTACTATAGCTAAGTGAGGTTGTTGAGGTTCTTCAACATCTAGGGCCTCTCTGGGGAGGGCAGGAGAAGAGTTGATGTGCATCTCTGCAGACTTGCCCCTCAGCTGGCGGAATCTTACTTTGACTTGTTTCGATCAGTTTACAAGATGTCTCCCTGACTTTTTCCTAACTGACCGGGCAAATGAGATTAGGGCTTCAGTATCCTAAAGACAAGAATGCACAAATTTTGTTTGCTGTTTTGGAGAATTCTGTCCAAATGTAAGTAGCATGTAGATGAAGAAATGGATGGAACAGACAAAAACTGAATGTAATTCAATTTAAATCGAATTAAAATAACATTTCATTAGATGACTAATTAATAATGGATATATTCCCTGAATGTTTAGTCATTTTCCTCTTCTGCTACTGCTGAATATACCATCTGATGGCAACTATTAGAGTAGTTCTAGAGGCCACATCCGTGGTATTTATGAGCCGTATACATTATATATTGCATTTCTTTATTTCCCCTCTTGTATCGCTACAGATGGTGGCAGTGGAGAGGAAAATTCATTTCATGTCCATCATGGGTAAATAAAAGAAATTGTCAAAATATGGAAAACTCTCTGTGGGAGTGCTGATTTCAAAATCCTTTGAAACTCTGATTCTTGGGTAGCAGAAGAGATTATTCCATTTACTGAAGTACAAGGAAAATGCATTTTGTGTTTTTATTCTTGGCACACAAATTGTTGGCGGTTGTTGTGGGATACACACAATCCTGTGTACACTCAGTATTACTATGCCTGAAAAATATCTCAAGCATCATCTCCTGTCACTCAAGAAGCCTTGCTAGTGCTCATTTTTATAATTCTCATGGTTCTTATGAATGCTGGTAATGAATGCTATGTGGAAGCATTATATGTATAACTGACTTCAAGGGCTTGACATGACAGCGTTGGAGAAGAGGCTGCATTTTATGCATTCCAGATTGAAAACTGTTTTCAAATGAATATGAAGAGCTTTATTTACCCCCTCCTTCATTTTCATGAACGCAGAGCTTTGAAAATTGAACCTTTATTACCTTTATTATTTTTGTTTCCTAAGGTCACTTGAATCATTTGGCTGATAGGATCACAACTTGTTTTCTTTCAGTATGAACTGGTCTCCTTGACAACAGGATGTCAAATCAACTTTTCAGCTTTAATCAAGTCAGAACAACATGCTGTAGTCCGTCTATTTTAAAAGCCTTCAAGTTCTGGGAAATTATTCCAGTTCAAGTTTTGTAGGGCACATATTTTCTTCCCCTTCTTTAGATAACCTTTAGTTCTGGGTGTGTGTTTGAAAAATGAAGCCTGTTTTTATATATGGAATATCCAAATGCAAACGAATTTCATTGTTCAATGAAACCTTAAAAAATGGAGTTCACATAACTGCATCAAAACATTTGGTAAGGGTTCAGTGGTGGAAGGTATATTTTATATGTATTAATTACTAGATACAATCCATGCTATTTGCAGGTTAGGAGGTCTGGGAGTAGGTGATAAGAAACACTAAAATCCGAATTGTTGCCAAAGAAAACAAAGGAATACAGAATAACAGAGTTGGAAGGGACCTTGGAGGTCTTCTAGTCCAACCGCCTGCTCAAGCAAGAGATTCTAGAGTCTACACCATTTAAGAGCCATGGTGGCGCAGTGGTTAGAATGCAGTACTGCAGGCTAATTCTGCTGTCTGCCAACTGCCAGGCAGTTCGATTTTCACCTCAAAGTTGACTCAGCCTTCTATCCTTTCAAGGTCAGTAAAATGAGGTCCCAAATTGTTGGAGGCAATTTTTTGACTCTGTAAGCTGCTTAGAGAGTGCTGTAAAAGCACTGTGAAGCAGTATGTAAGTCTAAGGGCTATTGCTATTTTAGACAAATGGTTTAAAAGACTCCAGTGTTGGAGCACCCACAACTTCTGAAGGCAAGCTGTTCTGTTGGTTGATTGTTCTTACTGTCAGGAAATTTCTCCTTAGTTCTAGGTTGCTTCTCTCCTTTTTCAGTTTTCATCCATTACTTCTTGTCTTGCCTTCTGGTGCTTTGGAAAATTGACCTCCCCCTCTTCTTTGTGGCAGCCCCTCAAATATTGGAACACTGCTATTATGTCAAGTAGCATACTAGAACAAATAGCCCACTTGAATATATTTCCCATCATTCATGATTACAATATCCTCATATCAGCAAAGGCTATGTTTGTGCTTTTGGAATGGGCCAAAAAAAAATTGACACTGGCCCAAACCCATAAAAGTCAACGGAAGAAATATAGTTTGAGTGAACAAATACACTGGAATCATATTTTACCAAACAGTCAGTTTAGTGTAGTGATTAAAACTCTGGGTTAGAAACTGGGAGACCATGAGTTCTAGTCCTGCTTTAGGCACAAAGCCAGCCGGGTGACCTTGTCTAGTCACACTCTTACAGTCCTAAGGAGGAGTCAAGGGTAAGCTATCTCTGAAGAAGGTTGTTAAGAAAACTGCCACGTCTTGTCTAGAAAGTTGCCAGGAGTCAACACTGAATCAAAAGGCACAAAATCTATCATCAATCAATCAGTCAGTCACAATGGATTGGATTCTCATACCATACAGTATTCAGCCAAATCTTCCCCTTGATAAGGTTCATGTTCATTTAATGATGAATGATATCACTAATATAATGAGCTGCATGTTCATTTAGTGGCATGGGTGACAGATCATAGTGTGTTGTAAGGTACAATTATTCATATGCGAATGTGTACGCTTCATTGTAAAAGTTATTCTTCCCTCTTTTGTTATTGGAGTTTTGTAAGCAGTAGCTAATATTTTTGTTTATACTTATGTACATACTAACCAGTGGTGGAATGTAATTCTTTTTTACCACCGGTTCTATGGGCGTAGCTTGGTGGGTGTGACTTAGTGGGGAGGTCATGTGACTGAGTGGGCTTGGCC
>JANHFL010006795.1:568774-586167 GCA_032468155.1 Oxyrhabdium leporinum | reverse complement strand
GAACCGCTAGATTGAATCAGCAGAAGTGGCCTGCAGTTCAACACTCTAACCACTGCGCCACCTAGGCTCTTCATATTGAATACTTCAATATGCTTGATAATTTAGCTTTAATTATGTTCTAAATAATTTATTTGGAAAAGTTAATTAACTAATGGTCTATACCTTGCTATATTCATTCTAACTTCTTTTAAAAAACATGTGTATTAACTTGTCAGCTTTTCAACCCTTTAGCGAGCTATGAGATTAGAGAAATGTTATAATTATATATATTTTATAGAGATCAGTAGATTTGCCTTGGAACTCTTTAGAACTCTACACTGTGATATTTCATGATTTTCTCCTAGTCTAATGCTCTTTAACATTTTCATAAGTACAGTAACTTAGACAAGGGGATAAAAGAAATGGTCAGCCAATTTTCAAATAATAGAAAGTTGCCAGGGAGAGAAGAGATTGCTAACATCTCAGAAAAGAATAATATCAGCTCCCAAAGCCTTCTGGAAAAGGTTTTCATACCTTTCTGAAATGCCAACAGGGTTGGGTCTAGTTAAATCTCAGGGGAATTACTGTTGGTGAAAGGTGAGGGGCAGATTCAGAAGGCTTGTCCATAAATTCTTCCTGGCGATATTCCATAGCTGAATCTTTAAGGAGTTAGACAATGAATTGGCTCCCAACATAAAGTACCTATCCACATTTTAGCATAACTTAATGGCCTCAGCCATTTTTTCTATGCCTTTGAAAAGAGCTGGTCATCCTAACAAATGTCTTGCTTATCATGATTATTCTAAAAATCCAATCATCAAATGTGAAGAAGGCTCATCTGCAAGCAAAAAAATATGCTTGTATATTCTGGATTGTATATCCTGGCAACTATTATGGCAAACACATGGCAGTCATCAATCACATAATAGACGATGCCTATCACTGAAAGGTCAAACACACTGTGAACAACCATCTGGCATGCTTAGCAAAGACAGGATTTTGTCTGTTAGCTTTTGTGTGCTACATTTTCCATGGTTTCATCAGGTTCCAAAGATCAGAAGTGAACAGTATGCTCAAAAAAAGGAATAGTAACCAAGGCAATCAAAAAAGTCAATCAAAATTGCAAGGGTGCCCCATCATTTTTAGATGCATGTAGAAAAAATGCTCAGATAATGTGTGTCTAAGACAGGGGTGTCAAACTCGCGGCCCGCGAGCCGGATGCGTCACACACTGGCCACGCCTACCCCCATTTTAGGAAGGGGGAAAAGTCATGATACGTCATGTTATGACACTGTGAAGACGCAAGTTTGACAGTCCTGGTCTAAAACAAAAACAAAATAATGTATATAAATCCCAAAGAATGTCAGAATAATTTAAATTGTAAACTCAAGGAGCTATAATTAAGGTTGCCATTTACACTCTGCAAAAGCAAAGTCACCACTAAAAAAAAAGGATGTTCGTTTGCATAAAATATGCATATGCAAATGTGTACAGAGGTGGAGAAATTGAGAAAAATGGTTGACAGCGCAAATGAAAATGCAATACACATCCAATTAGCTGTTATTAATAAAACAATAATAATTTAGGAAAAGAGCTAATTAAATAACAGTCTGAAGCAGCCACTGGGTATCTATTTAGTACTGTTTACTCCAGAAATGTTAACCATATTAACTATGTAATTTTGATTGATTTCTGCTATGATTCTTTCAGTAGAATATTTGAATTACTCTTCTTTTTTTATTACAAGTATCAATTCAAGTATAAAAATAATCTGAATTCACCAAAATGAAACTTGAAAACAAAGTGTGAATCATACTAAACAAAAGTGTAGTTCAGCTTTCCCCAATCAGTTGTCTTTCAGAAATACTGCCACAACTTAGATATCTTCAGGTTATGAAATGCATATCTGATTTGGCTTCAGTACTATCTAAACATCAATCAGTAATGCTGAATTGGTTTTAATGAATGTGCTTGTAGGCAAAGATGTGTTTAAGAAATTAGACTGGCCCCAACCCTGCTGTCTTTCTGAAAAGCCCTAAAGATTTAGATTTGTTCCTGGACATGGCGATTGGATGTGAGATGTTGTTATTTTATTGTTAATTGGGTTTTGCCCTTGGCTGCCATTATAGGCTCTTTATTGCTGTAATTTTATGTTTAATTTTGTAGTTGCTATTTATGTGATGTTAAGTTTCCCAGAGTTGCCATGATGAGATGGGCAGTCAATTCAATTCAATCAGAATAGAGCTGGAAGGGACCTTGGTGGTCTTCTAGTCCAAGCCCCTGCTCAAGCTGGAGACCCTATACTATTTCAGATAGGTGGTTGTCCAGTCTTTTCTTTTTTTATATGTAATTTTTTTATTACTAGTAGTCTTTTCTTAAAAAACATCAGTGATGAAGCACCTACAACTTCTGAAGGCAAGCTGTTCCACTGGTTAATTGTCCTCACGGTTAGGAAGTTTCTCCTTAATTCCAAGTTGCTTCTCTCCTTGATTAGTTTCCATTGTTTCTTGTCTTGCCTTCTGGTGCTTTGGAAAATAAGTTGACCTCCTCCTCTTTGTGGCAACCTCTCAAATACTGGAATACTGCTATCATGTCCCCCCTAGTCCTTCTTTTCTCTAGATTGAGCCCTGATGAGGTAATGTACCCATCCACATAGTGTTTATGGCAGCAGTACTTAAATGGTTTGCTATTGCTTTCCTCTCAGATTTAATTTTTTGCCCCCAGCCCTAGGATTTCCAGATGACCAGACAGCCAAATATTGAGAAAGTCTGGCTATGATTTTTTTTTTTTGAGATCAACCAAGGTTGTTTTAGTGTTACCATAAACAGAAGAGATAAAATGCACAGATTATTCATGCTTACTACTTCCCTTGCTTTCCTGGTTAAATGTTGAGAGTTCAGCACATGTAGGAACAGAGAACAAGAGAATAGAACCCACACAGAAAGTTCTTTCTCTATTACTTAGAAAAAGCATATGTAAGATGTCAGCAAAATACGAGTCTTTCTGGAGAATCTCAAAACACATCAGCTTTTATAGGAGAAGACAATCTTAAAATAATTTGGCTTGAGGTGTTTTTTTAAAAAAAACAAAACAAAACATTGGTGCAGTTTTACAGGTCATAATTAGCCTTTTGTATTGTGTCCAGAAGTTGGCTGGCAGCCAGGTTTCTAATGGGTGTCTTCTGTTAGCATTTCACATGCCAACTGAAAATCTATGTATCTGAGCATTTGGTGGCATTTAACATGGAGGGCTTTTCTTTTCTTTTTTTTAGTGCTGATCTGCTAGTTAATTGCCATGGTATGTTTTTATATTCCATGGGTTTTTTTGTTGTTGTTTTTTTTTAATCTTTCTTGCATTATAGTAAGTAACTGTCACAGAGCCTCTTGAGAATCATCTTGTTGAAATACAGGTTATAATTGTAATATGGTAATGAATTAAATCTGCTTGGAAAGGAATGTGAAATGAAGTACAGAATTATTAGCAGAGTACACTGAGAGTTGATTAAGCCTGCGTTTAAAAGGTCCATTTATTTATTGCAGTTTTATTGTACCCTTAAAAAAAACAACTCAGGGTAAAAAGCCTAATTAGACTGAATAACTGGCACAAGGTCTTTCCATGAACATAATCTCCAAGTGGGGATGTGAGCATGGATTTCTGTGATCTCATACTTGAACCATTATATCACTTCGGTCTATATGAATGCACCAACATGCTGAGCTGCATTTCAAATAAATGCTACTCCATTTTCATTCCTTATGTGTCTGTTTACAGAGGAATACAGTCATTAATCCTTCCCCTTAAGGACAAGCCGAGATTACCTAGATACCAAAAACCGGCGATACAGCTAGAAATCTGTTAGTATTTTTTTGCACAAGAAAATAATACAGTCTGTGAGGTGGCTTTGGAGTCCTCCCCGCTTCAAAGTGGAAACCTTTATCTGACATTTAACTTCTATTGTGTGTCAGCTGTTTGCATTTCCTTCTCAAAAGTGCTCGCTCTGCAGGCGGGTTGCAATCTTTAAAGACTCATCCCGGGAGCATTGACCAAAGAAGCCACCCAGTATTTTTACTGATTGTTGTGGGAGCTAACTATTGTTGAAGAACAACGTGAGGTATCTTTGCAAAAGTTGTTGCCGGGGTGAAAGTGGGTGAAGATTTCTGGAACTGAAGCCTGGAGTTGCCCAAGTTGTGGAGGCAATTAAAAAAAGCCCACCATTATATGGATCCTCTCTGTGTATACTGAGTAACACGTGATCTGACCCATTGATCATCACTGGAAGCAGCTCGTTTGCTTGCCCTCTGAAGTCAGCAGGCCTGGGTTGAGTACCTCTTTTAATATTAATATCGAGTTATCTGACATATAAAAACTCCTCTCCATAGGCAATAATGAAATATTATTAGAACCTGTGAGCAATTCACCTACAATTTGAGTCACTGCTTTTAGTTTTCCAAAGTTAGGAATGTTGGCATCACTCAGTGCTCAGTGTTAGTGAATCTATACTTGGTGCAGGCTGTTTAATGCTTGAAGGAATTACCCATTATCTCTCTGCACGAGTTGCTGCTGTGGGATTGAAACCTCTCGTTTTACAGTACAGTTTTACTTGCACAGTTTGTTTGTTTTTAACACAACAAAGATTGCAACACTATAATGCACTAAACATTCAATAATAGCATAACTGTGCCTTAGAAACTTTATTCTGTGGATAGAATTGAGTGGAGAAAGACTCACACTCAGCCACAACCAACAAATGTCACAGACGATATGAATATGAGTGAGATTGCCTGATACTGTTTTTATTTTATTCTTTTTTTGCAAACTACCCAGAATTACATTGCTTTGAGTTTAATGACCACATGAATTTAATAAGCAGATAAATAAATAGGCAGGAGTAGAAATAGGGTTAACTGATTTTGGAAAATGCGGCTGCCCTCGTGATATCCTTGCAGAACAGTTATTGGGAGCTAACATGAATGCGAATGGATAATATCATAGGTTACATGATCTCTAAGTATTACTGAACTGGCAGACCTTGAAAATATCTTTAATTCCAGATCTAATTTGATCTAACTCAGTTTTGCTACTACCATACAGTGACAACATGTGTAAGCAGAATTTTTTCTCCTACAAAGGTTTATTGGTTTATTAGCAATAAAAGCTAAAGTCTGTTAAGTCCTCCCTTTATCTTGATATTATTCAACAATTTGTGTACAACTCTTATTCTGCATGGCAGTTATAGGACAACAATAAAAATGTATCTTTCATCCAAGTGGTTTATAATCTAAAGTTCTGTATAAAGAAACAGAAGATTTCATGGTTGGAAATAAGTGTATTAGGAGGAAATTAGGAGGAAATTCTGAACTGAGAGAGCCACAGCTGAAAAAAGTCATCATTTGTTGGAGCAGAAGAGCTTCAAGTGTCCATTGACATCTTAGCCAAATAACTCTTGTTACTGAATGACATTAAAGCACAATCAATCAGTCTTATCAGTGACCAGTAGACACCCAATGCTAGCAACGCAGCTGATGCTATACTGTTCAACCATCACGGTCCTCTTAATTCTTTTATTCTACTGTAATTATCTTCTATCTTCTGCTTTCTTAGCTAGGTGACAGCACCAAAGTGATCTTGGATGTTCTCAGAAAGCCAAACAAGGTTGAACCTCATTAATATTTAGATGGAAGGTTGTGCTTTTTGACTGGCGAGTAGAAAATATCTCAAGACAATGATAAACAATTGCCATATTGTCAGCAAGAAAACTAAATGGGCTCATACACAAAGCTGGTGTGAACGCAAAGGAGGCTTTGCTTATGAACCTCTTTACTGACAACTGTAGAAGCAGGAGACTTTCAGAAATCCAGTTTTAAATCAGCGACATTTGAACACATTCATGCCACTTTCTCTGAGTTCAGAAGGATAGAATCGTGCCACATAGCCTTAGCGTTGTCTTTGCATTCATTTCTTCAGCTTTCATTCTGCAGTTATAAACAAGCATTTTGAGTAGGATTGTCACAGCCAGGTGTTAATAAATTGTAACTTTATTCATAGCTTTGCCTGTTGAGGCGTATGTCTTTTTTTTTTGGGGGGGGGGACGACAAAAGGAGATAACATGTATTTTACTGACTGTCATTTTTGTGTTTACTTACCTTTCTTTTTTCAGAAAAAAAATGACATGTGTAACTGTGCTAAAGTGATATTTATATGTATCTTTTGACATTGGCTCTAAGATGTGACAGGGGGAAAAAGCCTCAAGGGTTTTTGTTTATACTCTTGACTTTTTGATTTGGCAGTATCTTAAAATACAAGTCAATGGGCTGAGTTCCTTTGTTCATCTTGTATAGACTCAGCTTGAAAGAGGAGAGAACTTGTAATAAGTGGATTGATATATTCTAGAAATTGAAGGCCACACAACTTGTGTTTCCTGAGATTGAGAAACACTCTGCCAATGTCATTATGTTCCAACATAATGCTGGTGAAAAGTGATATAAGGAAGGAAAAAAAAACACACATTCCCTATGTCAAGGTTGTACTAGTCCTCTCAAGGCTCCAGAGGACATATGGTAATACATAGTTTGCTGTCCCTCTGCTTTTTTGTATGCAACTGTGTGATGTTGGTTTGTTTCTTTTTTTACTGGAAGAATAGGCATACAATTTTAGTGGAGATAGTTAAAAGAAGAAGCTCCAAAACTGTGCCACTCCAAATCCACTAATTATGGGTGTATCAGCTTTCAGAAAGCAAAAGTTGGACGCTTCATGGGGCATGCTGTGTTGCTTATCTCTTTTTAAGGCACTTGCCTTTAAGTGTTGAAGAACTTTTTCCTAGATACTATTTATTTATTTGCAGGTTATATCCTACCTTTTCTCCAGGTGTTCAGGGCAGTGTACACAGTCCTCCCTACTCTACAAGAACACCTTGGTAGAATATATTGGGTTGAAGGAGAATAA
The DNA here is from genome assembly GCA_032468155.1 of Oxyrhabdium leporinum. Classification (NCBI taxonomy): domain Eukaryota; kingdom Metazoa; phylum Chordata; class Lepidosauria; order Squamata; family Cyclocoridae; genus Oxyrhabdium; species Oxyrhabdium leporinum. The sequence goes on along the minus strand of JANHFL010006795.1, from coordinate 579,246 downwards.
TGGTAGCTTCTCAATAAACTTGTGAATTAGTTTAAGTTATGAGTAAGATTTAAACATGATACAGATTAAGAGGGGGAATAATCATGTAAAAGAGGATCAGATAATTTTGGTGGGGTGCTTTGTCTATGTACTATTGCATCTCACTGGATGCCTTGAGTTCCCCCTCATTGTGCATTTCACCACAATGATTCTATGCCACATAGCATTTTCATTTTACTGGTTGTAAATTGGTAGAGAAAAGAAAGAAATGAAACTGAAGAAGAGTCCCTGGCTATTTCTCTTCCACACATGTAACATCTGGCAAGAAAAAGTATTAATTAAGGGATGATATTGTTCATAGCATTTCTTTACACACTGGAATGGTTTCCTAGTACAATCATTACTCGCTATAAATACTCTTGATTATAAATATAATTACAATTCATTAACAAAACAAGACATTTTTAAATGCATGGCTTTCTGCTTTTGTTGTACCAAATAAAATTTCAGTAGGAAAAAAAAATCTAAGAAATACATTCATTTCAATTATATGAGTTTGGGTGCCATCCGGAGTTGTTTTTGGTAAGTTGGATGGCTATATAAATTTGATTAATAAATTTACTATTATAATTTATTTACTGTGGTAAGGAAATTCACTAAAGTACAAACTTCTTTTTTCTTTCAAGCTTTTTTTACTTCTTTGGTTGGACTCAGTGTACTATTTCTTCAGGGTTTATCGTTATGGAATATAGAAATGGCAATTATCACACTCCTCAAGTGTGACTGAGTATTGACAACCTGACAATTCAGACTGAGAAATAAAGAAGTATCTCCCATCTCCAGAGAACACCAAGGATTGCAAAAATACCAAATCAACAACAGTAGCAGTAATTCACTATACCTTTCTAAATACATTTTAAAGGAACAACTGCTAGTTTAAAAATGCCTGATGAGGTTTGAGGAAGATCAGCAGTCATGGAATGTAGAATGATAGTTGGAACAGTAACCTAAAAAGAGAGTGAGGAACACAGAATGGAATATACTGTAGAAAGGCATAATTGGTTGATTGGCTTAACTTTTCCAGTTTGAAATGAGATAGAGCCTAGCATTTACAGACAGATTATATCAAAGCCTATTAGAAAAGTATAAATGGATAGGTTTTTATCTCATGAACAATTAAGTTAATGTCTGATATAAGAATTGCAGGAGAAGGATATAGAGGCATGGGAAAAATATTGAGAGCTGTCCTGAGTTGCTTAAGATGTGCAGCCGTATAAATCTTTTAAATAAACAAATAAAAAAAAAACTGAGTTGGGATTGGTTATGCTGTATGGGATTCAGAGCTAAGGAGTTCTGTAGTGCTTTAAGAAAAACAGAGACTCTGAAGAGGGATCTGAAGGGAATGCTCAGTTGGTATACATTTAGGCCATAACTGATCCATTCTTTATTGCAACCATTGATCAGAATGACAAGTCACAACAGATTTGCAATAAATATTGCAGTGTGGAGTGCTGCTTTTTTTTTAGTGGTGCTACTTGGCAACAAATTTAAATATACCTCAATTTTGTTGTTGGAGTGTAATTGAGAACCAGGGTTTCTCAGAGCAGAAATCTGTATAGCACACTTGATAGCTGTGTCCTCTTGACTCAGTGTATTAGTGATGCATTCCCCTGCACACATTATGTGGGGCATAGCTTTTTGAGAGCATTCACTGTGGTTTCTTAGGGCAAAGTGTCCACCCTGTGGCCAACAGCATATATTAGAAGATGGATGAGATGACCTGAGAATGTAGCTAGAATTTACACGATATGAATGGGTGAGGTCAAGATGCAGCATTCTGATTTTTATCTGTCTCCAGCATTTTGAAAAATGCTATTACAACTAATATACATTTCCAAAGGTTCCAATAATTCAACAGCTTAACAGTTTCTCATATAATATTACTGAAATGTTGAATTGTCATAATATTATTCTCATCTTGGTTAAAGCTATATAAATTGAATTTAAGCTTAACTGAAATCAACGTATTAAATCTTGGACCCATAAAGTTTTGTGTTTGCAGTCTTTCTTTAGAATATGTCTCTACTAGTTCTGAATTTTAAAACCATGGTTTTTCTTGGAGGTTCACAAAATTCCCAGTAGGAACAATTGTGGATAGCATTGTTGTTCCAGAGCAATTAAATCATACCTCTACAGGAACTTGGAATGGAATATCTATACTTGGGGCTTTGGGAACTGAATGTAACCTGTACAGTGCAAAGGAAAATTCCTTGGAAAAGAAACCATGTCATAACTTTTCAGGGGTCTTCTGCATTCTTGGAATTACAGGACATGTATATATATACAACACAAGCAAGGGTTTGCAGGCAGACCAATACACAACTTTTCAGAATTCTGGAATATGAACATTATTATCCTACTTTGTATTTAACATACTTATTCATCAGTTGTTAAATTGCTATTAAGGTTTGTCTGTTTTTGATACTGTTCTATCTTTGTCTTCAATTAGAGTCCAGATTTGGTTTTTAAGCCATTTGCAGACAGCATTGTCATGTTACGTGATGAGAAGTGGGAAAAAGTCCGGAGCATATTGACCCCAGCCTTCAGTATTGCAAAGATAAAGGAGGTAAGATGCAGGCAGGTGTCACAGTCGCACATACAAAATCCTTTTCTTTTTCTTTCTGCTTCGTGTTTCTCAAATGTGCACTATTATATAAAATGTGATTCACTCATCCACTGCAATACAGTTAATGCCTTTCTGATTCCCCTTTGCAGAGTCACTGCTCATTTAAGGAGAAGAATTTCTGGGGTGTTTAATCAGAAAATGAAGAATGAGCTTTGTTTCAACTGGATAAATAACCTATATGCAGTTTGTGTTTTTCTATCAAATTTGGACTCAGATCCCTGTGATTGACATATCTTCCTCCCCAAAGGAAATGACATTAGAAATCTATATACCACTTTGGAGTCCCCCCCAAAAGTTGAAAAGTACCTATAAACACAGGAAGAGCAATTTCCACATAGTAATTCAGTATATATTTGGCAGAAATGTTTGGTTAGCGTTCCTTTGCAGAACAGTGCAACACAACATCCATTGCATTTAGGCAGGGGTGTCAAACTCAAGGCCTGCAGGCCGGATGCAGCCTGCAGTGTTTAGATCTGGCCCAGAGCGCTGTCCTGGAAACAGTGAAAGACCGGCCTGTGGTGCCTCTGCCAGTAACAGTGGATCTCGGGAGGGCTGTGTGCGGCCTCCCTGAGCTCTGTTTTCTGTGGCAGAGGTTGCAGGAGGCCGTTGCAGCTGAAAACACAGCTTGGGAGCCCGTTTTTGCTGGCAGAGCACTCAGGCACCATTGGGTGCCCCCGACACAAGTGACATCAAGCTGGCTGTGGCCACCCTGGCCACGGCCCCCACTGCTGCTGAGGTCAAGCACAACCCTAATGTGGCCCTCAATGAAATTGAGTTTGACACCCCTGATTTAGGGCATGCACAAAAAACATACACTCTATTATTGCCAAAACTGTAGCAGCTGAATTTTTGAGGTGACCGGTAATTGCATTTTTTTAAAATTTTCTATACATAAAAGTGCATAAGTTAAAATTGTTATTTGCTATGGATATATGCTTTAAAAAATACACAAATCAACCAGTCCTTTGCTATCTAACAACCTTTTGGGGAAAGCAGGGATTTGAAATACTCCTTTCCTGCCATGATCTCTATGCGATGTGATGTGTCTCTATGTTTCACAAGCTTGTCTTATCCAATAGCTTGATCTAATTGGTTTCATAATACCTTAGGCCATTTTCATATAGTGACTTAAAGTGTTTTCATAGCATTATCCAAGCATCAGTGCAGCAAAGAAAACCCTATCCTTATTACTGTTACTTTAGCACAGGGATATTGAATAATGCCAAATAATGTTGTAAGTCACCACTGTGGAAATAACCAGTTTCACTGTGCCAATGGGAAATTTCCTGACTTGGTGTTTCCTCTGCTTATGTAAACATATATTTTCTTCAAGAGCTTCCCAGCGGGCTGACTTTATTAATCTTTTGCAGCAAAATAAGGAATTTTGTGGTACGTTAAAAATTGATAAATCACATGAGATTACATGAATGACTTTAAAATTGTTGTGGCAGTTTAAAAAAGAATCAATTTATTAGTGCATAAGCTTGCAGGGATTATAGTGCACGTGGCCTTTGATAGTAAAAGTTTATGCAAAATGCATTTGTTGGCCTTTGAAGTTACCACAAGACATTTTGTATTTCGTTTCCTTAGAGTGCCCCCAAAAGTAAAGCTACCTCAACTTTTAAACACTTCATATGGCTGTGTAAGTTAGTATTTGGTGGCCACAAACTACAATATGTGGACCACATCAGTTATGGGAGTTAGCCTTTGTTGTGGTAGGGGTGTTCTTCAGTTTTTTAACATCTCTGTTTTAACCTAAATCTCAGATTACACATTGGACACAAGAATACATTTCTATTGCCGATAAAATCAACTCATGTAGCCAATAGCAGATGTTTCGTAGACAGTTTAGGAAAGAAGTCATATACAGTATATGCAAAACACATAAATCAGACTGCCTGCCTCTCTTGCTCTTTCTTCCCTCTGCTCCACCCCCAAGTTTTAAATCCCAAAGCTTTTCCTGCTGTCTTTTGAACACAGGCACCTGCTCAGTGTTTGCACAACCATTCTGGCTGGCCCAAACACAGCGTGTTACTGCTTTGTCAATATCAGTCCCTATATTATTATATTCCTTCATCTGTTTCCCAACTCAAATAGTGGAAAATGGTGCTGTAACTTTTCAGCATCTAATGCCGTAGGAGGCATCAAAATCTCTAAAAAGTGGATTGGCTGTAGGTTACCCACCCTTAAATTAAAGCTTGTGCTGATAAACCTCATTTAGTTATCACTGTTTAACTTGGTCGTTAAACAAAATGGATGGAAATTACAAGTGTGCTTATGGTCTTACCTGGCTTTCTACCGTGTTTCTCAGAAAATAAGACTTGAGTGTTATTTTCTATTAGACTTGAAAATAAGCACCTGGGCTTATTTTTGAAGCGGTCTTACTTTTTTTGAGGTGCAGTAGGCCAGACTTGGAGAACTGGACGTGCTGTGGATGCACAGTCGCCTCCATTCCAAACCTTCAACGTTTGGAATGGAGGCTTGTTGGCGAACGGGAGGAAAATGGGGAGGGAGAATTTTCCTGCCTGCCATCCTTCCCACAGTCTGTGCTGAGCTTGAGGAATAGATGACAGGCAGGAAAATCCCCCCCTCCCCATTTTCCTCCCATTCACCAAAAAACCTCCTGCGAGCCTCCCAAAAAGAGGGGAAAAACAAAGCAGCTGGCTGCGGAGCTGCTGGCTTCGGGGAAGCGGCCCCAAAAGCAGAAGCGATGCACCCAGAAAGGGCAAAAGTGGTATTTGCGCTGCCCCAAGGGGCCAGCAGGCTGCAGCTGCTGCCGGACAGTTGTCACCCCCCCCCCCGTGCCCATACTGCCACTCATGCTGGCCACACCCATCCCCCGGGATTATTTTTGGTGTAGGGGTAATATTAGTCCCACCCTCCAAAAATTAGAGCTGAGCTTATTATTGGGGTGGGTTTGTTTTCGTAGAAACATGGTAAATGAAGACTGTCTGAAGCTATTTCTCTAATTCCCTTCATTTGTATGTTTGTTTATTGTTTTCATATAACGTGTTGCAATATATGCTGACATATTTCTAAGAATAACTCTCTGGGCCCACCCAAATAAAACAGTATTTACAAACAAATAAAATGAGATTTTTTTTCTAGCAAGTGCCTCTTTTTATCCAGTTCCCCACAAAAATGTTGATTTTTTACTTTGCCAACTCCATAGCATTATTGAGCTCTTCCAGGAAAGCAATAGGTCTTGAGTTCCAGCTCAGATTAACACAAGAACTTGAAATGCAATATAGCAATATAATCCTATTAACCTAATACCTATTTTACTCAAACCAACTGAAAATTTGGATCCCATTTTCTGCTAAGAGTGGGATTTGCCTAGGTGACTGCTAAGGAATGGTAATTAATCTTTCATTGGTAACTTGGCTTTAACCATTGCCTGCCCTAGAAAAAGAACTCTTGCTGTCTTTTAAAGAGATCGTTCCAGAATTAATTTCTCCGGATTATAGTGCATTTATAGAGAGGGCATCTGAAAGTGTTTGGGGGTGTTAATTTCTCTTGCTTACTAGTCTAGTAGCTGATTTCTCTATATCTACTCATCAAGCATTTGGAGACTTAATTTATGGTGGGATAAACTTCAGGTTCATTAATATGTTCTCTTAATTGAAAATGAGGATAGCATCTCCATTGCTGAAAATTCATCTCCGAAGGGTATATGGAAGAGATCAATTTCCCCCCCTCAGAATCATATTCTTGAAAAGGAAATATGTTTCTCACTCCATTGCCTGTTCTTTGGTTAGGAAATAAAATTGCTGGACAGAAGCCTATGTTATTTTGACATGCTCCTGTCGAACTCTACAGTAGCATCTAAATGTGTCTGGCTTCTTTAGTTCTATAGCCAGCTGTTGCTTAGCAACACCAGCTGTCACCCCCTTATTATGGTAAATTCTAATTGGCCATAAGCCTGCCAAGGACCCCTGATTAATCAGAACTGACAATATCATTGGTAATGCACCTAGACAACTAGCTTACTCCCTGGTTTGGTAGTGAATTTGACAGGATTTAAAGTAAGGGAAGCAATAAATGCAAATGTGCTCTCTATAATTTGGAGGGAGAGAGGCTAAAGAAGAGAGTTTTGTATTGCCTTGACAGAAATTAATCCCTCTTACTATGGGTCATTGGCACAAGACAGATCTTTGCCTCCGTTCCTTCCCCTCCTCAAACCTAACAAAAGATAAAACCCCTGGTATGCACAGAGCCAGACCCTGCTGGCAGGAGCCAGACACACTTTAGAAGGACAAATAGTTCCTGGATACTGTGCTTTGCAGGAATAGATGTCTCTGTTTACAGAGTTAATTATTTAAGTCAAGAGGAAAATTCACACTGTTGCATTTTAAGCGGCATGATGTGAAAGAAAGCAAAAAGATTTCCTCCAGAGAGGAAAAGAAGCAGGAGTCTCAGAGAGGAAAATTATTAAACAATTGCACTTTAAAAAAAAAGAATATTTGTATTCATGCTTCATAGCAAGTCATTTTAACCAGAAACAAGCCACAATTGAGTAGATTCATACAACATAAATCACAGGTTACAAAATCTTAAAGATTGGTAAGTATATTATATACAGCTTGTACAACACCACCATCCATACATAGAAAGAAAGCAGTGAGAAGAAAACCATAACATGCAAAATAAAGAGAAACGAGGGAGGCCAACATCACCAAATAGTCCACTGGGAATTAAAATCATGCACGGAAGAGCCACAGAATGCAAGGGTTTATCGGGGCAAAGACAAAATAACAAAAGGGAACGCAAGGCAGTGCAATACTTTATCTTAAAAGTAGATATGACAGATACCTGGAGCCAAGTTTTTTTCAAAAATATATTTGAATTGATCTAGAAGAGGAGAAGAGTGTTGTTATTCACCTGAACCTACAAATAGCAATAAAGAACAAAACAGAAGCAAAGGGACAACAGGAGGCAGTCCAATTTCCATTAGCATTCCATTTTATTTTTCTATGTAAAGCTTGAGATTCAGAGGAAAAATGTGCTGCATTTTAGTATTTAACATGATAAGATGCTACAGTTTTATTCTAATGAGGAATACATGAGGATTGTAGGCTTTTATCCCTGTAATTACCACATTCTGTTGTTTCTCAGTGTTGCCCACATTATGTTTTATGCTGCAATCTCTTTCTTGCTGGCTGTCTTCATATGTCTGGCCTGACACATTCACTATTTTCAAATGTGCATTTCGGATCATCGTTCCATCTGTGTGATGATTTTGATATAGGCAAAACACGGTGAACTCTTTAATGAGCACCTGGCCTCATGTTAAATGTATGTTTTCCAGTTATTTATGTAAAAATAAATGTGCCCCCCCAACCCCCCCCCCCCAACAAACTATGGCTAGGTTCTCTAGACGGTCTCTAAAATTTTGTATTTACAGTACAGTTCAACAATGATAATTTCGCTAGGTCTTTTGCCGACATAGATTTTTATTTATTTTTTAAGGAGTTTGAACTTAGTAGCATTAAAAAAAAAAGCTTTATCTTGTTCTTACCCTGCCTTTCATAAAGCTAGGCGCATGCTGTTACTAGGAAATACACAAAACATGCTTGTGGAATTTTACTTCATTTGCTGTTGGTTAAAACAAGTACTGTTAGGAATGAAGAATGGAAAATTTCAACCTAAGGGGTTAAAGTTCAACATTATCATGGGGGAGAACCTAAAATAGTGGTTTATATCAAAAAGTTGAACAACCTTGCTAATTTTATGAAAGAGGTTCCACTGTTTATTTAATTTGTGTATTGTTCTTCACAAAATATTACAGAGCAATTTACAGAGCAAAATAAAGATAGAAAACTCAAGGAACTATAAAATCCCATTTGTTCCAATCCAGTGAACACATCAACAGGTCTAAAGATGTATTTTGTGTAATCAACAAAACTGACTTCTGTGATACAAGTTGATCCAGGTCTATATATCTACTCCTTCACGGAAATGTGATTCTATCCAGAACAAATAGTCTTTTCATTCAGTAACACCTGTGGGGGTTTTTCTCTGCCCAGCTCCAGTTCATTTTAGTCTCTGGAACAATGTAATGAAGAGGCAGGATTGATGATACCTCATTACAAACTTTTGAATAAACTTACTTAGCAGCATGATATTTAGCAACACATTTAATTCCCCTCAATCTCTCATTTTTGATCTATCAGGTTTCTAGGCCACATTAATTGGCCTCTCTAGTTAATTGAACTTGAAAATTTTTTAGAGTTTGCACTGAAATTAGCATGTATTTTGACACACTAACATGCACATTTTTGTTAAAAATATTCATAAATGCACAGATTTCGCAAATTTTCACATTGAAGATATTTTGTATGTGTATTCTTATCCTGAATGTATGCATTTATGTACAGTTTGTGTGTGTGTGTGTGTGTGTGATAAATAACAACAGAAAAAGTGTGCATAATAAACTACATTTCGGTTTTGTATATTTTGAAAATCAGAAAATATTTATATGTGAACTAAAATAATGGATATACCTCAAAAACAAAAAAAATTAATATGACGCAAAATGAGACTATGTCAGATTTGATATGCCATTTTGTTCTTGGAAAGTTATTTCGCTTCGCTGTTACATTTAAATTTACTCATTTGGGATGCTTTCTGTAGGATATTTCAGGATTTAACAATGAACCAAGAAATCTCTTTTGTAGAATACACACACGCACACACTCAATTAAAGAGTTATATGTACAAACAGAATTCTGCAGTAATATTTGTATATATAAATATATATATATATGTGGAATTCTGTTTGCTTGTACATATAACTCTTTAATTACATATAATTATTACTTCAGTCATCAGTAAACACATGAAAAGAGCAAAAATAAGTGAGTGAAAATTAGACTGTTAAGAACTGCAATTGACTCTGGGTGGATATGGACAGTTCCTGTTCATTTAAAACAGTGTTTCTCAAACTTGGCGACTTCAACTCCCAGAATTCTCCAGACAGCCATGTGGTGATATAACAGCATGTAGTGATAAAATGAACAGAAATCTCCATTAAAGCTGCTGATCTTCTGCAGGAAAGGTGGCATATAAGAGTTCTATAATAAGACTAAGCATTAGCAGTAGTTGTTCTTAAATCTTCAGATGGCTGAAATGCTTAATGACATTCCAATTCATTTTTATGGAAGTATGTTAAGAATGGATGATTGATTATATTGTACCAAACTACAGGAAGGCTTGATTTAGTGCTGCGGGATAGACTAGAAGAATGGAATATCCTATGTTTAAGAATCTCTTGTCAGGGTTGATAAATAATTTTGTTCCTTTGTTCAGCTGACATCATCCAAAGTATATTGATTTTTTATTTTTTCTGATTGTACTCTTGTCATTATCAATGTGTGGTTTAATGCATAGTTTTATCCACATACTCTATGGAAAACTGATTAAACAAAGGTGTAGAATCCTAAGTAATTGGAGCATATAGTTGATGAAGTTCTTTCCCATGTATATTACAGAGTTAAATTAGTAATAACTTCATAGGATAAAATTATTTGCAAATAAACCCCCCTACATATTTATTTCTCTGCAAAGCATTGCCTCACTTGAATTCCTGGAACTTCGTGTAGCTCCCGGAAGTCTGGGAAATAGTACTCAGAAACCTGTAAAATTGTTAGCAAATTGTAATGATTAATGTGACAGAGAAGAAAAGTATTAAATAATTGAACACTATTACATGATTAAATACTTGACTGAAGTTATTATTATTATTATTATTATTATTATTATTATTATTATTATTATTATTATTATTATTATTATTTTATATTTATAT
>JANHFL010006795.1:549509-568674 GCA_032468155.1 Oxyrhabdium leporinum | reverse complement strand
TATAGAATACAAGTTTAAAATTAATTAAAAGGAATTAAATTATTAGCTGTGCCTTTTCCGTTTAAAAGTTTTTACAATTTTTTTTTTAAATATTAAAAACCCCATTTAAATTAATTAAAAAAAAAAAAGTTTCACATTCAAAGTTATTTAGAAGAGCATTTGAATTGTGATTGTTGCCATCTATTTATTTATATTACTCAGTGGTGATAATTTTTGGTTTTATGTTGTTTTTTTATATGTTTCATTATATCCCTATTTTTTATTTGTTTACTATGGGTATTTTAATAGAATTTATTGGAAGATAGTGCAATGTATAAAAGAACAAAGCCACCAACTTCATTTTTTCAGCAGCTCACTACGGATGTAGGCAGAACCAGGCAAAATTGTGGGTGAGGGCAGGAAAAAAAATAACCCTTTAATTTATATTTATAAATAATGACAATCATCCTTCATATATTTAGCAATTTCCCTTTTGCATCACCATAAAATTACAATATGATGATAATCATCTGGCTTTTTTTGTCATATCTCAATTTTTCAAGGGTTACATATGGCCCTAGCAATTCAGATTATGTACCTCTATTCTCAGATTACAATATTGACTTTTTAGGAGGCTCTTCAACTTGCTAAGCTTGCATCAATAAAATTTATGGTGTAGCTTAAGACACTCCCTTTGCCTGATTTAAAAAGGTGATATTGCTTTCATTTTATACATACATAATAAAATCACAGCCCTAATTTATATAGCTAGGTACTTTGAAGTGGTTTTCCAACCTCATCACAATTTAATAGTAATTTAAATAAAATCTTGCTCGAAATATAACATCTAAGCACAGTTTGAAAACTATGAAATCTGATGAGAATAACACAGTGTCATAATTATAGGAAGTTGGAAACAAGAACTTCTGTAAAGGCACATATGACATATACAGTAAAATGCCAGGACGTGATTTTTGACATCTGGAGATTCTTGAATTTTTGTTTAATGAGCCTATGTGAACTTCACTGCCAAATAAGCAGTGAATATATCTAAATTCCTGAGACTTTTCTACCCTAGCCAGGTTAGCACTAGCAAAATGTAAAACAGGAAACACATATTATACAAATAGATTTTCTGAATACCATTTTTGGATCATCCTCACCGGGTCAAGGTTAGCTTTCCATCCTTCCATGGTCAGTAAAATGAGGACCCAAATTGTTGGGGGCAATATGCTGACTCTGTAAACCGTTTAGAGAGAACTATAAAACATTGTGAAGAGGGATATAAGTCTGAGCACTATTGCTAAGATTTTGATAATTTAAATAGCAAGAATGTTCTGTGAAGTTTGATATCTCAACATATTTTAGTGCTTTAAAAAAATCAAACGATTGTCTCCCATCTTGCTAACTAGTTTGTCTACAATAGTTGTTAGGGTATCAAGGAACTATGCAGGAGAGAATCTGTGCCAGATGAAGAGGAAACATTCTAAAAGGGTGCTTAAGAAAGATAACTATAGAGAAAGAAAATCAGAAAATTAGGTGCCTGCTGCTACAGATAGCAAAACTTTGCAAAGAACGAGGATTGGTCTGAGACCATCCGAGAGAAAGCTGTGGTACAAGTTATAAGAAGAGTACAATGAATCATAATCTCCTTCCCTGTGTCTTTGATTCTGGTATCTTCATGGCAGTAATTAAGCAGATGTTTAATTAGTTAAATTTAATTTATGATTTATCAAATAAGGAGAATATTATTTTTAAAAGTTTTCTTTCATGCTGACGTTCAGTGTAACTCACTCTGGTATATCTATCAAGTATATAGACTTCAGTTCTTTGAATTCCCTAGCCTGCATGACTGCAGTATTGCTGAAAATTCTGGAAGGTGAAGGTGACATACATCAGATAACACTGCTGTGATAACAATACTCCTGAATCAGACTGAAGTCTATGTAGCACAGCATTCCGTTCCTCACAGTAGACAACCAGATTCCTCAATAAAGGAAGGCATAACTTTCTGTTCTGCTTGTGTCCTAGCAACTGTTAATTTAGAAGCATGGTGTGCCTGAACTTGGAGATAGCATATAATCATCTTGACATGCAGCCACAGATTGTCTTAACCTCCACAAATTGGTCTAAACCCTTTAAAAAACTGCACAACTTAGCTATTACCTCTTGTGGCCACTAGCTCCATTTTCTAATTTGTTCAGCTGTGTGAAGTCATCACACCTTTAAAAAAAAATAAAATATTAACTGTGGGTTAACAAAAGTTTGGAATAATTAAGGGAGATGTTTCCATCTTTCAAATGGCTAAGAATTTGAGCCGTTTCAGCTAAGTTTAATTTGCAGTTGGAACTACTAAAATATAGGCCTCCTTTAAACACAGTGTATCAGACCAGAATGCCAGTTTTGTTAAAACTGAATGCTACAAATTATTAAACACGCGTCTGCATTCGGGACATTAAAAAATGAAACTATAAATAATCATCCTCATTCAGCACAATCCATTATATAATATTTAGCTAATGGCATGTAGAGCTATGAAATAATCGCTTGGTCTTTAGTAGTTGAATTTAGTAGGTTACAGGCTAACACAGAAATCAGAAGAATCCACAGTTTAAAAGCTAGCAGGTTCTTAAGTAATTGACAGTCAATGGGGAAATTAACACATTCACTACATGAGAAAGAGATGAAGAATTAATTCAAATAAAGGTGGTGAAACAGGACATTTTGAGGGAATGTCAGTGAAAACGTGCATACCTATTCAGTTCCCGTTAGAAAAAAAGGAAATTAAATCAGTACAATGCGTGACAAGATTTCTCGCCAAGAAAGGAAACAATAAGGAATTCAAAGTAAGGTTAAAAGATATATGAGTCTCCTCTCCAAGCATTCAACATCAAGGCCTCATGCCTCTATAAAGAAAGCAGGAAGTTTGAAGAAGCATCATTCATCTATAGATAGTCCTTGACTTATGACTGGTGGTTAGGAGTTACAATGGACTTCCCAATGTTCAGAACTTCTGACGGCTGCCTCCCTCACCAACTCACCTTCCCGCTGTTATGCCACATATCAGGCATTTGCCAACCAGTGCACATTTGTGACCACAATTTTCCAAGTTTTTGCCAAAAAGTGTTTAGGGCAGTTAACCATGCTTAGCAACTGCCACAAAAAGGTCATCAAATCGGATTGGTCAGGTGATGAACTGCTTTATAACCATCATGCTTTATGACCATAATGGCCAGGCTCTACTAACTATATTCCCCTTGTTAAAGGGAAGCATTTTTGCATGGGCCCAACTTAATTTGGGACTGATGGAAAGGATCTTGGAAGTGTTCTAGTCCAACCCCCTGCCCAAGACAGAAGTCTTTATGTAGAATAAAGATACAGAAGATTATGTTTCTACAAAAAAGCTAGGGGGGGGGAGGAATTAGGTGGGGAGGGAGGATTGCTGGATGAAGAAGGAAAAAAAGACAAAGAATCACCCTTCCTGGAAGTGCTGGGTGAGCTTGACTTGAATGAGCGCTGATAGAAATTGGCTTAGCTTCTTTTGAATGAAGAAATAATATTGTGAGAAGTGTGTCACACCTTGCTTTCCTCTGACTCTTGGGTTATTATTTCTGTAAGGATTTAGCTAATAAAAAAGAAAATCAAAATTCTCCTACAGACTTTTAGGAGATCAACAATAAGTTATTAAATAAAAAGAAGAAAAAGGCAAATCTGGTTTTTATTTCTTGTATGTAGATTTAGACCAAGGGAGAAGGATAAGGAGATTCTTCAGTACTATGGAACGATGATGTACAGAACCTTGTAATTGTTGCATTGCCCTAACCAATAGATTTTACTGCAGTGACCAGATTTGGCAAAAAGTCACAAAACATGATAAACATGGAATACTGGAGTTACAGATTACTCTAATGTCTCAAAATGAATCCATGTCATTTATATCCAGCATAAGGACAAGAGATTTTTCTATATATGTACATATACATAGATATTTTTGTGTGTGTCCATGCAAATGCAGATACAGGCATACATAAATATTAGTATTATTGTTTTGGCCTAAATAAATCAATTGCACAAAAATTAATGGAGCAGGGAAGGAAAAATAGTGTTTGTGGTGTTGGGATGTTCACAGAGTTTGTGGTGATGGGGTGCTCACAGCTTGCTTGTGTTTTTAAAACAAAGTTTCTCTACTGCCAATACCAAGCTGGAATGATAAACATTTGCACAACCAATATATTACGGTATGATGAGGTTAAGTGCAAAAGAAAAAAAAATGCATGGAGACTACGCTCCAGGAAAGAACTGTCTTTCATCAAAAAGTATCAGTAGCTGCTTCCAGTTTAGCTAAAATATTATTGGTCCATGGCTTGGTCAGCAGGATCTACTTGAATCTGCTTCTGGTTTCTAATTCTTCCTGTTTAATTTGCTGTAAGAAAGGATATGGCCCTCTTTTTTAAGGGCAAAGGGTTACTAAACCAAAAGACACCAGATAGGGGGTATTGGAAGGAGAGGGAAAAATACCATCCTAGCACAAACTGCATTACAAAAACAATGATTAATGAACAGAAGCAGAAGTTTAAAGGTCATAATTCTAGAATGGCTTTCCTGCTGGCAGGAACAAAGATTGTCAAAGAAGCTGATAGAGCTTGATAGGATCTTTAGGCTCCTTCCTTTGTTTACCAAAAAGATTCAATGGAAGGGATGTTTGTACAATTTTGGTCACGTAAGTGGTTTTGGAAGGTCATCCCTGGGTCACATTAATATCATTTTATTCTCTAATGCTACTAGAAATTGCTGAGCAAAGAAGGTCATAGAGGGCACTCCGCTTTTCTGCGAGACTAGTGTCAGTGTGCAAGCCATCCAGAACCTGTCTGCTAGCCTTTTAGTGTGTAATTGGTGCCATTTTTTCTGTATAGGTGCTGCTTGCTGCCAACAGAACGTTTGGCGTCATTTCTGGACCAAAATATTGTGGTTGCACAAATCTTGAGTCAAATTGGAGTCAACTGGGGTGGATAAAATTCAGGGAAGAGGTGTAGATCAGCAACAACAAGACTAAGCAATGTGATGGTGTTGATAGCCCTTACCCATGCTCTTGGTGTTATGCAGAAAGGTCTTGCCTTGTTTTTGTCTTTACACTTGCCTTTAAACCAGTCAAGAAAAAACTCAAAATCTCTCTGATACTAGGAAAACTGTTCAAGCATAATTATTTAAGAAGCTTCAAGTGCTGCTTCCAGCTCTTAGTAAAACCATGTACAATTTGGGTATCATTTTGTCATAAAAAGAAACCAATGCTTTCTTTTGGCCAACAATAACTGTCACAATTATCAAGATAGAGTTGACTGTTGGGGCATTTCAGTATGGGAGAAAGCATTTTAAAACATGAAATCTCATTTGTATAAATGTAATACTTCACTTTCTTCCTTGAGAAAACAACTTCCTCCATTGATGAGAGACTCTTGAGATATGTATGCTCCTGCAGTATATAATTAATGTAGAAAAATACAATATGTTTTAAAATTGGACCATATACCTATGCTTCTTTATAGATGACTCCACTAATTGATGAGGCATGCAATATCCTGATGAATAACTTAAAGGTCTATGCAGAATCTGGTACTGCTTTTGACATTCAAAGGTACTACAGGAGAAGTTTATCATCATTGATTTGCCAAACTATCCTAAATATGTAATTATTTTACAACTGTTTTATTTTTTTCCTTTCCTTTTTCTGTTGTCAGTTGTCACTTTCAAAGGTAGACAGGAAAGCATATATTTCTCCTATTGATTTGGTAACAATGATTTATTCAAAAACAGTAATTGTAACTAAAACAATGGGCCCTTGGTTATCCAAATCAAGGCTGTCTATAAATGAAAATTTTAAAAATTAGAAGGAAATAAACCCAAATTCTAACTACGTTTGCATGTCATGAGAACCCATAGGATAGTGGCCAGAATAACTTCCAATAGTGAGATGGGTGGTGTATAAATTTAATAAATAAATAAATATAAGCCTAGATTATAGAAACTCCCCTCTCTGCTAGCACAGTTACAAGTATGAGATCCAAAATACCTGTTTCCTGATTTGATTAACTGCAGGTTAACATAATGGTGACCCTGGACTATGGTTTGTTGGAAGAAGTTGGATTGGTTATGTATTTATATACAAAATATTGACTACATGTTAGCATAAGGATTTCATTGCTCTTTCTGAAGAAGGAAGGGACCTCAGCTATTTATTGTTTATATCATTTAAAAAAATTTTTTAAAGCAATTAATACTACTTTTTACTTTTAAAATGAAAAGATGTTATTACATTCATTTCAGTACCTAGTAACTGGCAACTGAATATGTAAAATGTTTTCATTGCCACTGACATATTAAATAAGATCCATTCTGGAATTGTATTTGTGGTGTCACATTCATAAATGCAATTATCACTTGATCTGGGAAGCATCAAACAATGAATCAACCCTTTGAACATTCTGTTTAGAGAAAGGAGGGAGGAACTGAGTTCCAGCTGTTCATCAGATTTCATTATAATAATATGAGCACATTTAGAACCATACATAAGAAACTGTGGTTTTCCCTTTTTTGATTTTAAAGTATTGTATAGGATTTTTTTACCATAAAACAAGAATTATAAATACAGTTTAAAAATCATCATTAAAGAAGCTACATATAGTCTGGCAAGTTATTATAAATAATTCTTGATGCTGTGATCAGGGGTGGGCTGCTATGGGTTTGCATGGGCTCGGGCGAACCCGCAGCAAAAATTCTCAGTGGTTCAGTGAACTGCCAAATCCCACTCCTGGCTGGCCCCGCCATCCCACCCCTCCCAGGAGTCCCCAAGCAGCCCATTTTGGATCCCAGGTAACTAAAGGGCCTGCACAGAGGCTTGGAATGGAAAGTCTCCAGAGCTTAGGGAAGGCAAAAAATGGGAGTCCCAGAAGTTCGGGAAGGCCGGAAATGGGCCCTCCAGAGAGCCTCAGGAGCCTGGGGAGGCCGTTTTTGTTCTCCTGGAGGCTCAAGGAAAGCCTCTAGAGCCTGGGGATAGCAAAAACACCCCCCCACCCGTTGTGGTGCAGGCCGACTAGGCCCACCATGCCCACACCCACCCAGCAACTGGGCAGAGAACCGGTTGCTAACATTTTTGAAGCCCACCCCTGGCTATGATGTTAGTTTTAAATGCTTTGATGCAACCCCTCCTCCCAAAAAAATGCCTTGCAGCAAAAAAATAAGATGTAATGAAAAAACAGCATGTTAACTTCCATGTTTTTGAATTTGTTGTAGGTATTATGGCTGCTTCATGTTGGATATTGTTGCAAGTGTAGCTTTTGGTACCCATATTAATTCTCAGAAGACTCCTAATGACATTTTTGTTAAGTACACCAGAAGATTCTTTGAACCATTAATATTTAAACCTCTTCTCATCCTTGCTGGTAAGTATATCTCACATAACA
Organism: Oxyrhabdium leporinum; assembly: GCA_032468155.1. Taxonomy (NCBI): domain Eukaryota; kingdom Metazoa; phylum Chordata; class Lepidosauria; order Squamata; family Cyclocoridae; genus Oxyrhabdium; species Oxyrhabdium leporinum. The sequence continues at coordinate 561,238 of JANHFL010006795.1, read as the reverse complement.
TTGGTGATTGCATCTATTCCTCCACATTAATCCAAATGGATGATCAAAACATTTGAGAAATATCAGAGGAAACTTAAGAAAGTTTCAAAAGCTGGCAAAACTTCTCATCTCTTCTGCTGTTAGCTATGATGCGACTGCACGTCTATTTGCATTTAGAGATGCCTAAGCATGCCTTAGTTGCTTTGCAAGGTGTCAAATCTCTGAGAAAGTTGGGAAACCTTTGGGAGATATCAAATGTTCATAAAATCTTGTTATTTTTCCTTGATTCAATAACTGTAAAAAGCACAGAGGATGTGTTTAATGACCTTTGCTGCAAGCAATCTCCTCGTCTTCTGTTCAGTAGACTGAAATTACATGTAATCCATTAATTTCCAGTTTCTATCATTCCTCAAATCCCATCCATATTTGGAGAAGAAGCTTTCTGGGATCTGAAGAATGCTTTCTACTTGTCTTTTTTCTTCTGCTCCAAAATAAATTACTGGGTGCATGATATGAGTTAATTAAACCCACAGGATCAAGATGGGCTGAGATCTGCAGATAGTCCTCGGTTAATAACCATCCGTTCAGTAACTGTTCAGTTTCTGATGGTGCTAAATGAGTGGTACCAGTGCTTATGACTGGTCCTCAGAATTCTGGCTGCCCCAGCACCCCTGTGGTCATCCGATTGCAATCCTGGGCCTTTGGCGACCAGCTCTCAAGTATGACAGACAATTGCAGGGTCCCACAGTCACATGATCTTCATTTATGACTTTCTTTGCCAGCCTTCCACAAGCAAAGTTAATAGGGAAGTCAGCACAGAGGGTCTGAAGTTACTCCCGCTGCTTTTTCTCTCAAGGAGCGTGGCTATGGGATACGAGATCCCAGGGATCTTATACTGTGTGTCATGCGTGGCACCTGCAGCACTCTTGCCTGCACTCAGCAAGGCCTGCCCAGCTGGTTGTGTCTTGAAAATGAAGTGGCAGCCAGCAATGTAACCTCCCATCTGTGTTCATATAGTGTGGCAGCTGCCATCTGCACACTCCCACCCCCCTCCACGGCCATACTCTGACCCCATTGTGGCAGCCATTCACCCACCTGCTGCCCTGTATACTAATCATTCAGGACTTGCAACTTCCTGCCAGCTTTTCCATTTACTTTGCTTCTTGGAAACCAGCAGGAAGATGCAAAGAGATCCTCTTTAATGACCCACAATCCTCACTTAATGATGACAACAAGGACTGCTGGGATCGCCATTGCTAAGCAACACAGTCACGTGACATCATGCTTTACATCTACATCAGTTAACAATGGAAATTGCAGTCTCCATTACCATCATTAAGCAAGGACTATCTGTTTTTTTCCTGAATGCCAACTTTTGAACTGATTTTTTTCCTGGATTTGTCCTTATAGAGCTCTATCCCATCTTTAAGAATATTTTTATTAGCAGTACTGATTGGATGTAGCCGATATAAAACCACCAAAAAGAAAAGGGTATACCATCAAATACTGTAACTGTGAGACCAGTAGCATTATGCCACAAATTTAAATATTTGAAATAAACATAAAATATCAGTGAAAATGAACAGTGAATATCTACTGTTGTTTTTTGCAAGTGGTAATATTGGTATCTTTGTTGCTATAACTTTCTTCTTGAATGTCCCAGTTTCAGTGTGGCTAAAATATAATAACGTCTTATTAATATTTTCATGGGAATATGCCTCCTATGGTGACTTACTTCCAAGTAAACACAAATGGGATTGAACTACAAACTGCCTTTCTGTGTATGAGAAAGCAGTTTTATATTTTTTATTTTTTTTTTAGTTTTATTGTGAATCCATCTATGGTATATTACAATAGTCACTCTATGTAAAACAGAAATTCATTGTTCTTCACTTAAAGTACTGGCTGCTTACATAAGAAACACCGATTAAGCTTCAAATTTGTGTAGCGAACATAAGTAAGATATTAGTAATAATACCAGCAGGATAGTTCCTATAAAGGAGAAATATTTCAGGGCAAATTCCTCATATGAAAAGTCTTCACTGACCTTCTGGTTCATTAATTAAATGGTACATTTACACAAAAGCTTGCCACAGCCATAAGACAGACCTTCTAATTGTTTCAGGCCTCTGTAAATATTGTTTGTGAAGAATATGCAGATATTAGTGAGTGAGGCAGACTGGATTTCAGAGCAACACAGGTTAATGGGTATGAATTCATAACTTCCCAATCGTGTTTTAGAACCATCATACATCACAACTTGCAGGAACTTTTTAAAAAAACAAAAACTTTGTCATGCATTAAATGTGTTTCAGCATCTAATGCAGCAAAATCGTTTTGGACAATATTATCAGTTGGAACAACCTTTAAAAAAATTCTTTTTACTGAAATCTCACTTTTTTTAGAAGATAAGCCAGACATTAAAAAAAGTAAAAAAGGGAGAAAAGTAGATTCCTCAATTTAGAAGAAAAAAATAGACTGAAGTTAAGGGTTGGGGTTAATTGCATTAATTGATAATTGAACAACTGCTAATGTTGCTCTTTCAAAATTCTATTAAAGTTGCATTTCCATTTATAATGATCCCTCTACTTCGCATTTTGCCAAATAAGAAACGAGATGAAGTGAATGGTTTTTTTATCAATCTCATCAAGAATATGATTACCTTGCGAGACCAGCAGGATCCAAATGAGGTAAGGCATTTTATGGTTGCTGGACCAGACTGGAGATCTGTTTAATTTCATTCTATATAACTAACAAGTTAGCCATATTAGAGATATAATTCAAAAGTTCGAAAACTAATTGATTTCATTTGAGCTTGTCTTAACATTGCTATATTTGGGTAGAAATTTATAGGATTGTGAAACTGATTCTACAATAGTCATACTGCTCTTAAGGATACATATATGAATTAAACAATTAGAGGTGGTTGTAAATTTAAACAATGTTATGCTTGTTAACATTAACATTTTAGAAATCATAATAAATATTGATGTAAACTTTTTTCCTTTTTTTTAAAGGTTTAAGTTATAACTTAAAACATTAAGAGTTTTAATAATCTCCATTCAACGTTGCATAAAAACTACTGTACCTAAATAATATAATGTACTACTTATGTTCTATAATAATATAATAAAACAGCATTAAAAGAAAGTATCTATACATTCTCTGAAGTTATATCCTTAACATAAGGAATCTATCAGAAACTTAAGGTGAACAGGATAACTGTGAGAACTATAATACAACATTGTATGGGCAAATCTGTGCTGCCATCACAGAAAAAGTTAATCCATACATTTTGCCTTAATGTTTGTTTTCTTGAAAGATGGCCAAGGAAAAGATTTTAAAGCATTTTGTTCTTTAATGCATATATATTTTCTGGAAATTTTTACTTGTATTTGTTTTTCTGTTAAGTATTTCATATTGTATTTGCAACAGTTATTTTGTTAACTTACATGAAACGGTCCTATGTTATGTAACTTGTATTGAAATTAATACGCAAGCTTTTTTGTTGGTTAACCAATGTATGTTAATATTGTTTGTTTCTTAACAATGTTACCGGTAGCTATTACTGGAAAGCTCATAAACTGGGCATTAATTCAATAATCGTTTTCTGTTCCTTTCTCTTCTCTCTTCTGGCATTTAAAAGTATTCTGCCTCTGCTGATGATAGGAATGATAACTAAACTGGCGGAGGACACTGTTCAAAATGCCATAGCTGCTCAATTTAATATTCTAAACAGTTCAGTTGATTGGTTTAACTTTGACTTCTAGATGTTTTTTTTTGCTCTTCTTAATGTTCATTGCAAAAGGAAGTATGAAAAGACTACAAGAATCTTTTTTTCTGGTGGTTAAAGGTTCTCATTAAAGCTAGAGGGAAAATTGCACTTCCAAGTTAATGGTAATAATTTCCAAAACTGCTTTTCATCCATTTAAAAACTGTTTTTCCACAAAGCATTTGCGCTGTCTCTCTCTCCATCTCTGTATATCCCCTATTATTCCAGATACTTATTTTATATTTATTGCTTTCATTCTTGATTATGTATTTGATCCTTGAATATTTATTTATTTATTTATTTATTTTCTATTATCAATTTTTACACATAACTCAAGGCAGCAAACACATCCAACACACTTTCCTTCTCCTTTTTGCCCCACAACAACAATCGTGTGTTGTGGGCTGGACTGAAAAAGAGTGATTGGCCCAAGATCACCAATCTGACTTTCCTGGCTAAGGCAGGACTAGAACTCACAGTATCTTGCTTTCTAGCCCGGTGCCTTAATCTCTAAACCAGGGCTATCAAACTCACGGCCTGTGGACCGGGTGCATCGCACGCTGGCCACATCCAGTTTAGTGAAGGAAAAAAAAGTCCTGATACATCATGTGACTCCGTGAATTTGATACCCCTGCTCTAGACCAAACTGGCTCTAGTGTTGAAGCCCAGTTGTGCTATGTTGTTATTAGAGTCTGTTATTTTAGGGCACTGTGTGCTGTTTTTTTACATATTTGTTTCTTACATATTTTTATTGTTGCTGTGAACTCCTCAGAGTTATGTTGAACAAGGTGGGAGACCATGTTAATTTTCTTAAATAAATAAATCATATTATAGGCCTTTCCTACTTCGTTCTAGTTGCAAGTCAAAATTCTTTTCTTCCAGTTAGTTGTTAATAGCAAGATTAATCCTTCTCTGACTCAAATATAATTGTTGGTGTTGTGTTGCATATGAAGCACCAAAGGCTTAATAGCAGCTGATTCTTTAAGCTGGTTGCTATTTTTTTCAAGAACATAAGAAAAGCATAACATGTAGCTAGTAAAGCAATAATTTACCTGGAAAAACTGGACTGCAAATCTGAGCTACAAAGATGGGGAAGGAGAAGACATGCACTCTGTAGAAGGTGCTAGGTACAGGGGTGGGCTGCTGGGGGTTCGCAGGGGTTTGGGTGGACCCTTAGCGAAGATTCTGTGCAGTTCGCCGAACCCCCAAATCCCACTCCTGGTTCGCCCTGCCCACCCCAAATCTGACCAGTATAATTCTTGCGGCCATTGTTCAGAATGACTAAGAAAGGACTGTCAAACAGTGTTGGGTTTTGTTCATATTCTGGAGGGAGCAGCTAAAAGGCTGAGAAGATCACCTCAAACAGCTGGTTTGCATTATCATGAAAAGACAGAAAACTCTTACTTTTAAAATTTGCAGTGTTAATTATTCAGTCAGGGAGGAGAGGATGTGCTTGTTGAATCTGTGTTTCAGATGCCAAAATAAATTGGCTTACATTAGATGTTCTGCATCTTGACTAGAAGGAAGAAAGTGGGAGCTTATTAACAGTAAATTGTCCCACACCGTTTCTGAGGCTGCTGGTAGAGCAGACAATCTGTTCCAGCCGAGGGTGTATATTTGCAGCATTGGGCCCCAGCGTGTCACAGTCTAGATGAGGGTGCAGGGACGTTCTTAATTCAGGATGTGGATTAGGGATTTTTTTTTGTTTAAATCATGTACTTTATTGTTTTTTTAAATGCAGTTTAATTACACCTTCCATCCAACATTCCAGTAGTACCGGCAGTACTGAAAATGTATATTTTGTAAATTGTTTTCTGTGGACCTGTGTTAGTTTTAAAAGGCGTGTTTCAGAAAGCTTAAATAAGCCAACACTTTGCAGAAATCAAACCTGAATGAGCCACTTCTGAAATTAACATACTAAGGCAAAGTTACTTGTGTCTTCTTTGTTTCAGCAATATATATGTCACACACACACCCATATATTTGGCTCCCCTCAGCAACATATATTGCACTCCAAGCAATATATTTGCCCTCCACCCCCCTCCCCATCAAATTTCTTCAGAAGAGAAAAGAAGGCAACAAGAATATTATGGCTGTGTAAAATCTGCTTTCGAGAAAAGTATCTAGTTTCTTTCTGTTTCCATGAAAGCTGAGCTCATGAAAGCTGAATTGCAAGAAGCTATCTTTTGAAAAGCTGTATCTACAGAACAGGTACATTCTAAGGGGAAAGGAAGAACTGGATGAGTAATTCTTTCAGAGAATTCTGGAATATGATAGAATTCCTATTTATTATTATATTAAGTGTAATTAAATATCATTCTGCTTTTTTCTACATTAAGATGCATCCAGAGATTGTACAATAACTACAAGTGATAAGAATCATTGTCATCCTTACCGTCGTCATTATAATCATCAACATCCTAAATCAGCCAAGATGCTATTAATGAGCCTCCTACATAAGATCATTTCTATATCTAATTTGAAAAACAGATGGGAGGAAACATATGAACCAGGAAAATATGTTTACAGTAGCTGGACTGTTGGTTGACCTGGTAAAACCACTGTGAAAAAATTCTTTTATTAAAATAGCAGCTTTTAAATCATCATCATTGTATCAGCACCGTGACTGCCTGTGAAATATATATACATTTTACAAACATTTGGTTTGTAAAGTCTATTGTTTGTATAAGGCAGAAGAATGAAAAATGTTTTTCAGATAAGGGCCATCATAAATTATAAATGAGTTTCACAAAAGCTACAGTCAAATGTAAACTAGCCCAAACTGGGAATTTTTAAAACACACAGTTCCTCCTTGGTTTTCCCACTGCTTCCTATCATGAAAATTGTCATGCAGATTAATAATTCATTGTTCTTGATTCAGCCCTGGAGGAACATCGACTGCAGTGGCATTTCCATCTGAGTGGCTTTTTAAAAGCTTATGAAAAATGGAGCTATGAATTTGCTTGCTTTGTAAACCCACCAACATACATAGGTTATGGTTAATTTGGTTAATTGGCTTTTTTTTGCTGCAGATTAATGGAAAAGGTACCTAATAGAAATGTAAACCTAAGCAGTAACTGCTGAGATGCATGGAGAATTTTGCCAACTCATTCAAACAAGGCATTTAGGAAGAAGCAAAATGCCTACAAATTATATGAGAGATAAGATTTCACTTTCAACCAGAGTCAGTTTTACTATTAAATATCACAGATGTTTGGAGGCAGACTATGGTGTAAATAGAGGTGTGTGTGCCTCAATTACCTCCAAACTAGTTTGATGCCCTCACGAGCAGAAGGAGATACTGACATATTTTATAAACATCCAATAACCACTTCCTCTATTAGATTCGAGACAAGAATCCATTTTGGTAGAGAGAATGAAACAGAGAGGCACCATCTTTCTTTCTTCCTCTAGTAGCAAAAGATTGTGGAATGACCTTCTTTCAAATTTGGGCTACCTATGGTTGTTTTTCTCATCTATCTTTTTCTCATCTTTCCTCTTTCCTGCTTATTATGCGGCATCTTCCTTGTAATAGAAGCAGATGGTGGGATTTAGAAAAGAATGTCCTGATTCATATAGCTTGCTATGCTCTAATGCAGGGGTATCAAACTCGTGTCACTGCGTGACGTATCGCGACTTTTTCCCCCTTTGCTAAACTTGGCATGGCCAGTGCGTGATGCATCTGGCCCACATCCCAGGAGTTTGACAGCCCTGCTCTAATGTGTTTGTTTGGGTTTGCCTCACAATATCGTATGAATATGGCTACTTTGGGTTGTAAACTTGATTGGTATATAAATACATTCAGTTGTGACATAATAAACCATAATTAACTAGTAATATATGAATTTAATAAGGAAGAAATAGCAGTTGGTTAGACATTAAAATAATGTAATGTTTATAAGTCTTCTCTGAAAAACTATGAGAATAGCCTTGAGGAACAGGGGAAAGAGCTGTAGCCAAGGCAATGGTCAGATAAGAGTCCAAATTCCAGGAATGGAATTTGAGAAAATATCTATTCTTGACTTTTCCTAGTTCTCTATAAGGAAAAAGCAGAGGAGGGGCACACATTCAGAGTTGCAAGATTCAGGTATTGTAACCTTATCATCATAAAAGGAGTTTTAGTATTTATAACTTCGGTATTCTGGTCTACCTGACAAAATATAGCAATTCAAGCATGCTTTAAGCCAGCATAATTTTTCTTTAATATGACATGTGAACCGTGGTGGCGCAGTGGTTAAAATGCAATATTGCAGGCTAAGTCTGCTGAATGCCAGGAGTTTGATCCTGACTGGCTCAAGGTCAATTCAGCCTTCCATCCTTCCATGGTCAGTAAAATGAGGACCCAGATTGTTGGGGGCTAATAGGCTGACTCTGTAAACAGCTTAGAGAAGGCTGAAAAGCACTGTGAAGCGGCATATAAGTTTAAGTGTTATTGTTATTACTCAGAGATGTAGGTCTACTAATTTTCAGCCAGCACAACCAGTGAAAGTAGGTCAGGAAAGCTATCAATTTAGGTAGGAAATCATTAGCACAGTGACCACTGTCCTCCAAAATTAAATAAAATTAATATTTAGAGTTTTAATGAGTTTTAACAATGGCATAACCATTGAAGGCTTATCAAACTTCATGAGTTTTTACATTCTCAGATCTGAGAGTAAAGATGATTAATTACTGTAAGATTTCAAGCAAGGTATTGCAATTTCAGAGTACTTGAGCTATGATTTCATAAGGCTTTGTCATTTAAAACTATTTATTGACTTTTGTACAAGATTGCACAGTGAAAATATGATTGATCCCTGAGCTTACCATACAAATTCAACATGTATAATTTACACTGAAATAGTGAGAAGTAAACAAAGCCCTTGGCTTCCATTAATTCTGCAGAACATTAATTTTGTTATGTATTTCTGGCTTCTGATTAGCTGTTGCAGGCATAGAAAAGTTAGAGAGAGGAGTTAAATAACTGACCATTGTGATTCTAAGAGATGGCTCATATTTAAGAACCCTTATTGATATTATCAGTCCTGTTTCTGATTACTTTTTAGGCATTGTACTGTATCTAAATAGCAATAGCACTTAGACTTATATACCACCTCACAGTGCTTTACAGCCCTCTCTTAAGTGGTTTACAGAGTCAGCATAATGCCCCCAACAATTTGGGTCTTCTTTTTACCCACCTCGGAAGGATGGAAGGCTGAGTCAACCTTGAGCCTGGTGAGATTTGAACTGCCAAATTGCAGTCAGCCAGCATGCAGCAGAAGTAACCTGCAGTACTGTACTCTAACCACTGCACCACCATGGCTCAGGAATCCTGTGCTTAAATCCGTTTCACATTTTCAAAGATTTTTCATTTTTCTGAATTGTGCCAATGTTTTTTAATCAACTCACTACAATGTTTAGTTGCTAATTGGCTGCCCTTTATTGACTGATCAATTAATTTAATAAACAAATGATTAAAATATAAATGTATTTATAATATACACTCAAATTGATGCTCTTTTGAGATAATGAAGACAGTGAGATGGCTCACAGTCTAATAAACAAAAGTTTCCATCATTATCATAAAACCTGTTTCAATTGTTTTATTTCTCTATTCCCAGCAAAATTTAAAGGCTGTAAAATAGGGGTGTCAAACTGGCAGCCCGTGGGCTGGATGTGTCACATGGAGACTATGCCCACCCCAGCTCTGCGAAGGGAAAAAACATTGCGATACATTACGTGACGGTAACGTGATGCGGTGAGTTTGACACCCGTGCTCTGAAACAATTAAATCCAGTTAACTTGTAACCTCTTCTGACTGACCAATGTAACAATACAAATGATTAAAGCTACAGCACCAATTAATGCTGATGGTATGTTTATTAATATTAAAACAAAGTTCATTTTCACATAATCAGTAGGTTACCCCTAACTGAACCAATCGCTTGAAAAATTATATGACTATGAAAGCCTGATCATCAGAAAAGCTGAACAAAGGGGAAAAGAATGATGCCTTTGAACTATGTGCTATAGAATTTTGCTGAGAATGCTTTGGAAGAACAAACAAACAAAAATCAATTCTGTACTCGGTTAAGTCCAGACAGATTACAAACAGAAGTCAGTGTGATTAAATACTTATCTCTAATGATAAGTTTATAAGAACACAAAAAAGCAATATGGTGTTATGCTGCTCATTGGGTCACCATGCGTCAGAAGTGACTGAATGGCAGAATAATGATTACGTAGATTGGCATTACTTTTGTTACTTATGTATGGGAGCTGGGGGAAAAAACATGCATGCTTCAAGTGCAAATTAGGATGATTTGTAAAAATATAAAACTATAGAAGGGTACAGTCTATGGTGTTGATGAAAACTAGATTCAATTGATTTTTTTTTCTTATTTTCTGACTTTAATTTCATTTCCTAACATATTTACTCTTTCTTGACTTTTCATAATATGGCTCACACCAAAAAGAACAATGTAATGTGTCCCTGCAGTTTTGTTGGCAAGGTTTTTCAGAAATGGTTTGCCTTTGTCTCCTTCTTAGGGCTGGGAGGGAATGACCGGCCCAAGGATACCCAGCTTGATTTGTGCCTCAGGCAGGATTAGAACTCATAATCTCTCAGTTTCTAACCTAATGCCTTAACCGCTACATCGACTGGATCTCTAATATGAAATTACCAAAGTTTAAATAAAAACCATGGCAAAATTGTGACCAGCTCTCCTAAGTGCCAACTCTGACTGTTGCTAACTTTTTTTTAATAATATAGCTTTTATTAATTTATAATATGACATACAAAGATAATATAGAAGTAAATATTAGGGAAATTTGGGAAGGAAAGAGGGAAGTGGATAGTGGAGGAAAGCAAGGGGAAAAAAGCCATTGATTTCTGACTGCTTTGGTGCAGTAAAATAAGGCATTAACATCTACCCTCAACTTTTTACATTTTCATAAAAATAAAATAAAAAATTATAAAAAAAAACTTTTTACATTTTCATAATAATATAAACTAGTCATTTCTATAACAACAAATCTATTTAATTGGTAAAACCCCAAATCAAAGTTTCATTTTTTTCCACCTCAAGCACAAAGTCCAGAAGTGGTTTCCAAGTAGAAATAAAGGTATTTGCATTTTTTTCTTTAATTAAAACAGTCAATTTAACCATCTCTGCTAACTCCATCAGTTTTTGCATCCATTTTGGGATCGAGGTGACCTTCTATTTCTGTGCGTAGAGTAGTCTTATATAACATCAGAGTTCTGAATATTTTTTTTCCAAGTCTTGTTCCATTAAACCGAAAAGAAAAGTCTCTGGTTTTCTTTCTATATTCAAAGTTGCTAAAGTTCCTTTGAAAAAGGAATTTCTAGATACTTAAAATCTTCCTTCTTATGGTCCTTTCTCTTGAAGCTGAACTTGGTCTGGACAGCCCTTCATGTAGTGAATATTTTCAAGTAAAACATTGTCCTCTGCCAGCTCTTCCCCATTTTTTTTTGCCAAATAGAACACATAATAATAGAAAGTAAATTTGTAAATATACACTGAGGCTGATTTAAAAACAAACCTTGATGTACTCTCTCTTTAAATTAGCCCAACAAGTTTTGCAATGCACAGTATTGCCCAGCATTTAATCCCTCCTGCAACAGTCCTCTCACCTCTACTAGTACCCGATTCCCATATTAGAAAACATCCTTTCTAATTCCCCACATATAATATATTGCTGCTTTTTATCCTGTGCCTTTGTCTTGTTTACAGTTAGTTGCTCTGTCTCCAATAACAGTTTGCAATCATCATCAATGTTGGCCCTCATTATCACTATAGTATGATTTAGAATGTGCTAACCTATAGATGATTAAAATTCATGAGAGCAATACAATATTTTAGTGACTAAACCTAGATTTTTTCTTTTTAGGTTAGACCCACAATTCGTTAGCAAGTCAAAATTACTGATCCTCCTCCTCCTCCTCCTCCTCCTCTTCCTCCCCCTCCCCCCTCCTCCT
>JANHFL010006795.1:524173-541202 GCA_032468155.1 Oxyrhabdium leporinum | reverse complement strand
AAGAAAGAAAGAAAGAAAGAAAGAAAGAAAGAAAGAAAGAAAGAAAGAAAGAAAGAAAGAAAGAAAGAAAGAAAGCGGTCTTCTCCAGACTTCATTTAGTTTAGCTGGGAAGAAGAAGAACTTCTGAATTTTATTTGAAGAGATAAGCAATTTCCACCCCCACGCCCCCAAGAGATATATTTACATTATCCTCATTGTTACATATTCACCTAACCAAGCTTGTCACCACGATGCAGTAAAGTCATCAGGGAGAGTGGAATCAAATTTGGGGAATGATTCCCCTCTCCCCTCCCCCTATGTATCCGGCTCTTGTGATTTCCCATACCTGTTTTAGGTTTAAATGTTACCCAAGCAACAACAATAAAACATAATGCAAAACTTTGCAGCATTAAGTTTGCCACCAAACCACTCATTCAATCCTGGGGAAGAAATGTGACATACAGGCTGTGCGTTTCTCACCTCTGCTTAAAAAAAAAAGACTGGAAAATGTGCGTGTAATTGCTAGCAATGAAGAAAAAAAGGTCTTCTGTAGAAAAGACATGGAAGCAGTCAGAATACAGGTAGTCCTCGACTTGAATCACAATGGAGCCTGAAATTTCTGTTGCTAAGCAAGACAGTTGTTAATTGAATTTTGCTCCATTTTACGGCCTTTCTTGCCACTGTTGTTTCGTGAATCACTGCAGTTGTTAAGTTAGTTACACGGTTGTGAAGGGAATCTGACTTCCCCATTGATTTTGCTTGTCCCAAAAGGTGATCACATGACCTCAGGAAACTGCAAACGTCATAAATATAAGTCAGTTGCCAAGTGTCTGAATTTTGATCATGTGATCATGGGGATGCTGCAGTGGTCATAAGTGTGAAAAAATGGTCATAAGTCATTTTTTTCAGTACTGTTGTAAGTTCGAATGGTCACTAAATGAACTGTTGTAAGTTGAAGACTACCTGTAAATGTATGTCCATCTAGCTAGTAACTTGCTGTTCAACTAGTAACTTTTTTTACCCTGCAGGGCAGAGACGTCTTGTGTCAAAAAATCAGGAGTGTAGTAGTCAACTTTTCTAACTATCACGTTTTATTAAAAAGAATTAAGCATCTATGAACCACAGCACACTTCATCAATTCCATATATTTATAGTTTTAAATATTTTCTTAGTTGGAAGAAGTACTACCAGATTCCTTGATTTTTAATTTCTTTTACAATATGCTTTACAGAGACGCAGAGACTTCCTCCAGCTGATGCTTGATGCTCGGATCCTGACCACTGACATCGTCATGGAGCAGTCAGACAGAGTCAATCAAGATGATTTCCCCGAAGCTCTGCCAAAAAAGCAGCAGATGTGGTTGAGTGATGATGAGATAGCTGGACAAGCCTCCTTGTTCCTAATTGCTGGCTATGAAACCAGCAACAGCACACTTTCCTTTGGCACTTACCTGCTGGCTACCAACCCCGAATGCCAGGAGAAACTGCTGCAAGAGGTGGATAACTTCTATTCAAAACATGTAAGTAGGCATCTGTTATTCTCGTTTTAGGCCAGGGGTGTCAAACTCAAGGCCCGGGGGCCAAATCTGCCCCATAGGGTGCTTAGATCTGGCCCATGGGGCTGCCCTGGAAACAGCGAAGGACCGGCCTGCGGTGCCTCTGCCAGCGAAAATGGAGCTCGGGAGGGTTGCAGGAGGCCGTCGCAGCCAAAAATGGAGCTTGGGAGCCCATTTTCACTGGCAGAGCGCTTGGTCCACCACAGGCACCCTCCAACATGAGTGCCCACACTGGCCACTCCGCCACCCCCTAGAGGTCAAATACAACCCTGATATGGCCCTCAATGAAATCGAGTTTGACACCCCTGTTTTAGACAATGAGTGAGTGGTGTGGGAGAGAAAGGCCCTTGATAAAGTGAGAGAAACAGGATGGTTTAAATGTGGGTTACATTTGCCCTGCATGAGTAATAAAATGCATATTTCAGTCAAAACCAAGCCATCTTGATGAGGGCAAATCCATGCCCCATCTGTGATCTTTATTGGGAACAAAGCAATACAGCCGGATCAGTTCCAGATAGAGGGTCAGTGCAATCTATCTCTGTGAATGGAGAAGATGCTTTATAATATTTTCACAGGCCAGAAGTTTCTGTCTGTTTCTCAAGTGCATACATTCTGTTGCAAATGCATAAACACTGTTCCATTGATCTGTTTGCTCTATCAACTGTCTCGGAGCAGTTCTCAATACTTTTAGACAAAAAGCCTTCTCAGTTCTTTTAATGGATTCCAAATATTAAACTTGGGAGTCTTTTGCATCAGTGTACGCTCTGCCTGTGAGCTGAAATACATAATCTGGCCCTGCATTTTCAGTTTTTCCCAGTAGTTTTACTTATTTACTTACTTAGTTACATCTTTTGTGTCAGAAATGACAGCCAGAATCCTCCAACCCTAGGAATAGTAATAGCCCACAAACCCACAGCCACACTGCCAGGAATTATCCAGAACCAAAGACAAGATACAGAAGGATGAAACAAACAATGTAATGTACAAAATCAATTTTAACCATTGCAACCAATTTTATGTGGGACAAACATCTCATCAATTAAAAACCAGGATCCACGAACACTGGCTGGCAGTCAAATGCCACAATCCCAAATCCTTAATATCTATCCACATCAACATCGAACAGCACCAGTTCAATTGTAGCAATACAAAAATCATCGGCCATGGTACCACCCGCCATGCTTGTGAGTTCATTGAAGTCTGGCATTCCACAATCAATTCCATCAATAGACACATTGACCTGCAACCAGCCTACAAACCCCTCAGAATCCAAATCAACTGCATAGCCAACCAGAGACAGCACACCGACCCTCAACCAACCCACACAAGTCCCCCAACCCCCACCGGCAGTTCACCTCCCAAGGACCCTGACTTGATGTAACCTATCACAAGACCTGTCACAAGACTCTCACTGATGACTCAAATCTGATCCATCACAAGACCCATCACAAGACCCATACTTGCTACACACCCACACCTGAAGCTGTTATAAACAGAAGAATACTGACATTCCCTAAACTCTGCTGAAGATGTTACCTAGCCTGGTAATGAAATGTTCGAAAACCAACCCACAAGCTTGGAGAACGAACCTTCATCCTCATCCTACACATGAGCTACAGATATTCACCTCTGTTGCAAGCCATTTCTAATGTCATAAAAGGAAGAAAAAATACCAAATGCTTTACTTTATTGATTATCTATTAACATTAATATAATGTATAAAATAACAGAACAATAATAAGACCCTGTGTTACAAAAAGATAGAATTAAAAAGAAAGGCAAATTAAATTTCTGTATTGTCCCTACAATTTAGACCATCATATCCACATATGTAGTTGTTTACTATTTGATTCAGGTAAAGGGCCATGCTATATGCAGTATTTGGGAGCAAAACATTAAAATGGATTTGATTGTAGTTAAATGTAAAGGCAAAGGAAATAACCATTTCTTTTATTGTCCCAAAGATGCTTTTTCAAGAGGCAACTGGACTTTCTTTGTTTTTCTTTGAAGACGTTTCACTTGTCATCCAAGAAGAACTGAAGAAACTTCTTGGATGAGAAGTGAAACGTCTTCAAGGAAAAACAAAGAAAGTCCAAAGAAAGCCTCTTGAAAAAGCACCTTTGGGACAACCATGACCTGGATGATTGAGAATCTCCATAGACTTTTCTTTTGTTCTGGCCTCACCATCTTTTCTAACTTCAATCCATCAGTTCTTGAAGTATGACATGCAGTGTTCTATTCAACAACTCAGTAGCTCTTGATTCCCAAAAGTTATACACTCTCATCTACATCAGTGACTATGACTAGAGGAACATCTCTCCCTTTCTTCACTGAGCTTGTTACTGTCTGAGAACAAAAGTATATTGCAAGGCTGTTTCCCTACCCCTAAATCAGTGATACATTGGCCAAATTCACACATAATGGTAAGCCATGATTTCATGTTACATGCACCAGCGTGTAAATTCTTTCCCTTCCATGGAGTTTAGAGACCACAATGAAAAACAAAGATTTTTGTGGATCATTCCCCCTATTCCAATACTTTATATTTTAGGTTATTATGCAGTGAACTGTTCAGCAACAAAAGCAGCTTTCTCTGACTATTAAAAGAAACCAAATGTCACCGTTACAGAGAGGATCTTGTCAAGGAACCACCCAGGAACGTTTGCATGTATTTAGTGACATCCATGTAGTCTCAAAGCATTTTACACCCAGAACTACAGAAGCTACAATTTCTTGAATCAATACGCTGCTAAAAAGGCTGCATGTGCCAGAGAGAGAGAAGTTGGAAGAAGAGTTGCAGAGGTGAAAGAGACTATTGTGCGTACACAGGCACATAACAGAAGCAAATTCAGTAAATAGATATAATTTGCCTGTCCAAAAACAAAAACACCAAAGTACTTTGATTTCTTTATATATGTTCTACATTTTAGAGCCTGTGTTGCAAGCAAAGCGGTTTTATAGGAAAAAACAAAAAACAAAATCACCAATTGTTTCCTAGAGAAGGCAAGTGCCAATCTCATTTTTAAAAAAAAAATAAAGATCACTGTTTATAAAGCAACATTTAATATTTGCTTGAATCACTGGCAAGATTTCTATTTTAAGGGTGAAGATTATCAAATTTCTGTAGCTCCTCTCATCAGATCAAAAGAATGGAAATATACTCTGCCTATCAAGATGAAGGGTAAAGTCTCAAAGATGGGTTTTGACTGACATATATTTCTATTATTCCCTTCCCTTTTACTTACATAGCTAAACACCTGCCATAGTTTTTGCTCTTTTCAGTGCTACTCAGCACACCCACTTAAAGTCTAGAAAATAAAGGGCATATGTAAATTTAGTTTAGCATTCAAGAAAATGAAACTTTATTACAGAGGATATTGAATCATGAATAGAGTTTCTAAAATACATTCCAGCCAAATCCTGTATTTTCCATTGTTTAATGGCATTTTTACAAGGTCAAAAAAGACATATTATTGTATATAACTTAAGATCCCTGTCCTATCAATGAATCTTTGAGAATTGTGCACAGGATTTTAATTTTGACACTTCCTCAGTTTTCAAAGCTGTGTGTGAAATGAGATATTTCAAGGTATATTTTATAATAGTATTCTGTTGTTGTTTTTTAGCCATCATATTCTTTTGCTCCAAACTGTAAACTTTCTGATGATGTAGAAATGCTTTAGTCATTTTAGGGGAATTCAAAGTCTTTGGAAGATTTTGCTTTGAAGGAGAGAATTATAAATTGAAATATTCCTAGTAAAGAGGATGGTTCATATTATTAGTCAGGCAAAGGAGATTTTATACTACCGGTAGTGACTTAAGCATCATAATTATTACAATGATCCATCAGGTTAAATTGTTTTATGGATATATATTGACAGTGAACACTGAATATTGTCTGTGTTTTCTGGAATACAATGCAATTTCATATTTCTGTAAAATCATTCCAGAATTAAACTTGAAAGGCTGGAAATCTTTAGAAGATAAATGCTCAATCTGAACATTAGTTATTTTATACTTAAGAATAGGTCTTTCTAGTTACTCCAAGTACTGTTAATCACTGTATTCCTTAGGGATCTGCAGAAGTCTTTGTTGAAGGGAATGTAGACAATTGAGTCTATAAGCATCAGTTATTCTGAAATGACATTTTCCTTGATTGGCAAAACCTCAACCAGTTGCAGCAGCTTTTTTCCTTGCAAAACTATTTATAAGTGTTAGAAACGTAGAAAAATGGTCTTTGCCTCTTTAAACAGTGGCCTTATTTATGTTTTATTATGTGATTGCTATATAGACCACATCACCTGAACTGCAATTGTAGGAGATTTACAGAGTACAGATGATTGGAATTAAAACAAAAACAAGGAAGAAAAATCAAACCAATAACAATCACTTTGCCAGAACCCCATCCCTTGAAAACAAGAAAGCCTATTATATACCATAAAGAATAATCATAAACCAGTGTGCTGAAAAAGCCAGTTCTTCTTAAAGAGAAGAAGGAAGTAAGTTGGTATATTTTACCAAACCATAACTATCTAAATTCAAACATGTTAAATCAAAACCAAACAAGCCACATAATAAATCATGAACCAGGCCTGTGTATTACAGAGGTAAATGACAGAATATAGCAAGGGTAAGGAAAGAAAGTGTATTCTATCACCTAATCCCCCTTCCCCACCCTAAATTATGCACACTTTATTTACAAAGTCTGAATGCCAATGAGAATGCTTGTCTAATTTATTAAGAAATACTAAATCCCTAGAAGCAATCACTAATGGAATTAGGCAACAATTTAATGTTGCTGTAGCTTAAAAAATGTTCCAGATTGTATGAGTATAGAGTTATAAGTATATAGTCAGAATGGAATTTTTCCTCCAGGTATGTACATAAATCAGGGTAGCGTTAATGGGAATCAAGAGTCCATTTATTTGTCAATAATTGTGCAAAGTGAAAGCTGAAATACCAGTTGCCGAAAGCATGGAAACTCATTTGTAGGTAATGGTTATATAAAGCAGAACCTTCAGTGAAGTGAAGAGAAACTTTGTTTGGCTTTGCATTTCTTGGTGTACCCTACTTTCTGCAGCTGACCATACTGCTGGATTGAAATAGCAGGTTTTCTATTTATCGATTCATGCACTAGCTGACAACAGTAGGAAACATTGGGAATATCTGATTGATCTAAAATAAAATTCCATGTTGTCTCTAACCCCTTTTTTGTAAGTTCCAAAGCAAAAAGTGCTGACAAAACATATAATTTCCCCTCTTTTAAAGGCAACCTATATCACAAACCCATTCCCCCCCAAAGCCCCCCAACCCTTGAAAATACAGGATCCCGACCTCAGTTACACATTGTTCCAAACATTATATCTTTTGGTTGTCCCCCACCCCTCCCAAATCGCACACTCACGCTCCCCTTCCAAAAAAAGACTTGGATTCCAACCATCAAGTTACATATTTGTAATATATCAATTTAATCTGATTCGATTGGAACTGCATTGCCATGCACCCTATAAATCAGAGGTTTCCAACAACTTTAAGCCTGGCGGACTTCAACTCCCAGAATTCCTCAGCAAAGCAAAGCTGGCTGGGAAATTCTAGGAGTTGAAGTCCACCAGGCTTAAAGTTGCCAGTGTTGGAGACCCCTGCTATAAATAATAATAAATATTTTCATTTGAAACTACTTTATAGCTAAGTCACAGCATTATCTGCACAAGTAGTGGCTATAGGAAAAACAAGTGAACATCTGCTGCCTGTTAGAAGTTGGGCCTTGCTGAGGTTTGTTATATGCATCAGTGTTTTTGGGATTCTCTGATGGTCAAATATCCACCTAGATTTGCTCTCCCCCTGTTTGAATTTCCTTGCCTTTAACATCTGTTTCCTTCTATTTCTGGGTTTCTCTTTCCATACTCTGACCCTAGGAATGGACTTTTCCTGCAACCCTGATCAATTACTTTGCCTTATTTTTTAGGTTCAATGATTTGACCCAATCTTCAAAAGATGGGGATTCTTCTTTTATTTTTATTATTTATTACAATTAATTAATGATTATCAATATCAATTAAATAATATTAATTGTTAATATTAATTAATTTATAATTATTGATTAATAGTATTTATTATTGTTTATTAGAAATTTTTTCTAATATTCTTTTAGTGTTTATTAGGATTTTTAAAAAAGTGAATTGATTATACATTTCACTATTAGTTCCTTTAAATATACAGGTAGTTGACTTACAACAGTTCATTTAGTGATGGTTCAAAGTTACAATGGCACTGAAAATAGTGAATTATGACTGTTTTTCACAGTTACAACCATTGAACGTTTGAACCCCATAGAATAAAAGTCTGACTATCTCCGCCTGACAAGTCCCAAATAGGATTCCACTGGTCACCTAGTGCCTCCTGATGGTCATAATAACCGAAAAGATGCAAAAAACTCTCCCTCTTTGCTGCCACCTCTTTGGAATTTCTATGGCTCTTTGGAATTTCTATCCCAGATCTGATGGTGCTTTGATAAAGATCTTCTGCAATTAGAAGACATTTCAGTAGATACAGGAATGATTAAGTTTAAAATATTTGTCTAATTCAACGGGATTTTAATATTGAAGTTACTCTAGGATGATGTAAAAGCTGAAATTGAAAAAGTTTTAAAATTGTGTTGGTAAATCATAAGAAAATGTTTTCTTTTTATTGGGAAGAAAAGATTTTGTGTTTTTTTTCTTTGATGCAGGGATGTATATATGATAAATTTAGATATTCACCTTAATTTGTTTTCCATTCTCTAATCAGCAAATTGGTTTCTTTGGTAAATTATGATCTTTGTGAAAAATATAAAAGGGTATTTTGAAACAAAACAAAATTTAGAAAACTTTTTCAGCTCAAATAATTATTAATTGATCGTACAGGTAATTGGAGTTCTGCAAAGCAACTTTGTGTCTTGTATGTTTTTCTTTTTTCTATATGAATGTGAAAAAACCCCTGTAATGATTAGAACACTTCTTTTATCCACCGACCTGTTCTTTCTACTGTATTTTTGACCATTTGCTCTCCCATTTCATAACTTCCAAGTCCTAAATGACTAAAAGTATAGAGTAAAGTGCAAACTTATATATATTCATTATTGCTATTGGATGTCCACGGAGTATGATTAAAAAAAAAAATCAGGATGGAAGTGAAACCTATAAAGGGGAGATTAAAGCTGAATTTTCTTAGTTTTAAAATGTAACCCACTCAGAGTTTTTTGGGAACTGGTTACCCTTTAAATCAAATTAAATAAATAAATAATGATTTGATTTAGCTGCAGGATATGGAAACACAGCCAAAGTTAAACCTGAGGATGCAAACTTGAACTCCAACTGCTCTATGCCAAACCTTTGGATATGGTCCCTAGATACTTACAAATTATGGAATTTATAATGACCTGGAAGGGAAAAACTAGTATGGAGAGTAATCAAATTGAATTTTAATTTAAAATTAAATGTAAGTAAAATAAAATGTATTTTTAATGGACTCCACTCAGTATTTTTTTAATTGAGACTCATAGCATGCTACTTGTAACCCAGATCTCTGGCCTAAAACAAGCTTTATGCCCTTATTTGGAACTTAGCGTGATATGGAAACTGAGCCAGTTTTTCTTAATTCAACAGTCCATAGTCAATAAACTATGCTTGATACAATATATGAATTCAGCGGGGTTCCTACGGATTTTATTTCCTTGTTCTAAATGGAGGTGAGGAGTAGGAAAATTCAAAATCTGTTTCTATGTTTCAAAAATAATATTACCAGAAATTTTTTAGACTATGTGAAACTCTTTATTTAATTTCTTATCTTTTAACAATGGGACTCAAGATAAATCTTTAAAAAATAACAATAAAGTAAAATTCTAGCTCCACATATTGTATCAATTTTTTATGAGCAGCTAAAAATGCTTCTTGGAAAATATGAAATCTTTCCTTTTTAACCTTGCCAAACTACTACTATCACTACTACTACTATTTATTTATTTATTATTTATTATTTATTTATTTATTTGTCAAACATGTACAAGATAGTAGATATAGGTATGAACATAAACATGAAGAAAAGAAGTAAATACAAATAAATGGGGACAGTAAGACAGGGACGGTAGGCAATCTGGTGCGCTTATGCACACCTCTTTTATGGCCCTTTTAGGAATGAGGTGAGGTCCATGATAGACAGTATGAGATTGAAGCCGTGAGGGTTTGAGGCTGTAACAACGGAGTCGGGTAGTGTTCTGACTTACACAAAATCATGAAACAGACTCCTTGCCCCAACAAAACTCCTTTTTATTTGACTAATGTGAATTCCTAGCATTCACATCCAGCAAAGTCCCAGCAAACAGTCTTTCAAGGGTGAATGGCAACCATAGATCTTATCAGGCTTGGAGAGTTGCTAGACCGATAGCTTCCAAGCACAATGCTGTACAAGGAAATACTTGGCAAGGAGTCTCTGTGAGTCACGAACTCAGATAAACAAATCTTCACACTAAATTAAACAAACTAATTGTCTCCTGCAAACACCACTCCCCTTTCGCTCCCATTTATTCCCTATGGGAGGGGCCATTCAGCGTCCACTTGTGTTTTACTCCCGAGTCGACCCCTGTTCCTTATTTGCTCCCTTCTCCTGACAGCTCTGCGTATGCGCACATCGGGAATAGGCTCCAGCTGTTCTTCTGCCCCACTGATCTTCAACTCCGAAGATAGGTGATAACTGTCGAACGGCCCTGGCCCCATCTCTGCCTCCGATGCAGAGCACTCATCACAGCCTTCCTCAGACTCCAGGAGTGGCCCATGTTCCTCCCAACCTCCTCACTGTCAGAGTCTGCTGCCAACTCTACTGGCCGCTGGTGGGCCACAACAGGTAGAGCATTCTAGTCATTGACCACTCTGTTGCTGAAGTCGTATTTTCTGCAATCGACCTTGAAGCGGTTTATCTTGAGTTTATATCGATTGTTTGCCCGTGTGTTATTGTGGTTGAAGCTGAAGAAGTCGTTGACAGGCAAGACGTTGTAGCAGACAATTTTGTGTACTATGCTTACATCGGACCGCAAGCGACACAGTTCCAGATTGTCCAAGCCCAAAATTTGAAGCCTGGTGGCATAGGGAATTCTATTGTGAGTAAAGGAGTGGAGTACTCTTCTCGTGAAATACCTCTGAACCCGCTCAATCGTATTAATGTCCGATATACAGTGTGGGTTCCAGGTGGACAAGCTGTATTCAAGAATTGGTCTGGCAAAGGTTTTGTATGCCCTAGCTAGCAATTCAATGTTACCGGAGAAGAAGCTTAGCAAAATTAGGTTAATAACTCTTAATGCCTTTTTGGCAAAGCTGTTACAGTGAGCTCTGGGGCTTAGATCGTTTGAGATGAGTACTCCTAGGTCCTTGACAGAGTGAGGGTCCTTTACAAGATCGTTTCCGCCCAACTTGTATTTGATGTTCTGATTTTTATTGCCAATGTGTAGGACAGAGCATTTATTAGGTGAAATTTGGAGTTGCCAATTACACGACCATTCTGACACATAGTCAAGGTCGCTTTGTAGGGCAGCAGCATTGTCAGTGGTGTTAAATAATTTTACATCATCGGCGAAGAGGACGCAGCTGCTTTTAATATGATTGCATAGGTCGTTGAAGTAAAGCAGAAAGAGTGTGGGTCCTAAAATGCTGCCTTGGGGGACACTGCTGTTAACTGAAGCCGGCTTTGATAGGGCCCTCCCTATTTTGACTATTTGTTGCCTGTTTGATAGGAGCGTGGCTATCCACTTGCGCAGGGATCTGGAGATGCCGTAAGAACTTAGTTTCAACAGTAGTTTGTCGTGCACCACTGAATCAAAGGCTTTGCAGAAGTCTGTGTCTATTGCTTTACCCTGGTCAAGATGTGTGTTCCAAATGTTTCTGCAGTGTAGGAGTTGCAGATTACAGGACAAATTTTTCCTGAAGCCAAACTGCTTGTTAGAAGCAGGTTGTTTGTTTCTAAATGGAGGATGATGGATTGGTTTATAATTGATTCCATGACTTTACAGGTGACACAACACAATGAGATTGGTCTGTAATTTTCTACTAGACTCAGGTCTCCCTTTTTAAAAATAGGTATGACCGTGGCTAATGACCGTAAGTTGGGCAAGGAGCTGGTTCTGAAAGGTATCCCATAGATTGTGCATAGAGGTTTCGCTAGGGCAGTGGGAAGCTTTTTCAAGTAGGCACATAATCCATCAGGGCCAATAGATAAAGATCTTTTTAGGTTACATAGTGCCGTTTCAACGTTATCTACTGTAAAATCAATATGTAGTAAATCGTTACAATTTGTTATGGTACGACTAGGAATTGGGGGGCAGCAGCCGTTACTGTTGACAAAAACTGAGCTGAAGAACGTACTGAAGAGGTTGGCCTTAACAGCTTCATCGTTACAGTCTTCCCCATTAGGCCCTTTTAGGGGTGGGATAGTTTTCAAGTCTTTAAGTTTGGCATTTACGAAATTATAGAAGGCTCAGTTGGTTTTCAACAACTCAGTTGGATTTTAACAACTCTTCAGTATATTGGGCAATGTGTTGATGTATCAAAAATGCGCACCAGTTTGGCATAGTAGCATGTCCCAGCCTGCAGTATTATTTTTTTAAAGGTTTTTAAGGAAAGCTTGGATTTTTTTTTTTCAGTTGGAAAACAGCGGCTTCCCCATATGATTAATAGTGAAATTAAACTTGAAATAATCTGGCTATAGTCCTACACACACATAAATGGAAATAAGTTTCATTAAACTCAACAGAAGTTGCTTTTAAATAGATAAGACATAGCATTATATTTGCTATTGATTTTTAAGCCATTTGTAGAAAGGTACAAAGCAGTAAAGGTAATTGCCATTACTAAGAAAATTGTAAAACCATCAAGATGATAGGGCATATGTTCTGTTATCTTTCTTTCAAAAGCTTCAAATGTTTAAATTACTTTTGGCTTTGAACTCTCTTTTTAGAAATATGGACATAGGTTAATAGGTTCTCTGCCAAGGTATTAAAAGCTGATTATCAAGGGTGGATAGTATTTGACGCAAGTTCTATTAAGGAGAATAATTGATAGGCTTGTGTATGACTAGACAAGGATGATTTCACCTGAAATGCATCCCATTTTTATCTCATTAATATTTAACATTAATAATGTTTAGTATGTGTCAAGTACAAGAAGAACTTGGCACAGGAAGAGGAAGGATGCATTGCCAAATGTTTATAATGTTAAGGTAGTTTATAATTTTTTTTCCAAGCAAAGGAGGAGAACCAGTCAGTAATTAATTTCCTGAATAAGCAGCATGAAAAGGTTAAACAAGAAAAATGTCTGTTTATTTGTGGGAAAGAACCTGTTCACTTTATGATTGAGTTGGGAACTGTATCTTCCTCAAGGTGTTGATCTAAGAAAGTTACTGGTGAAACATCTGTATGTATTTCAAACACTCCACATTAGCATTCTCATAGACAAAGGAAAGGCAGGATGAAAGAGACAGGGATACCGAATAAATCCATGAGTGTTTAGCTACCAGCCACAGCCTCTTATGATCAATAAGTTATGAAGGGCTAAAGATTGATTGCAACTAAAATTACTCCACCAACTACTGTGTCTCAGTAGTTTCCAACTATCAACCAGGTTGCCCAATTGAGATCTGGCTCTGTTTGAACAAAATGTACCAAAAATGTTGATACCCCTTTGATCCTCAAAAAAAAGGCATCTTCTTTTCTAGGTTTTATGATAATGGATGAATTGCTGGCTTCTCTATGACTTGCTACATGTTGGATTTTTCAGAATGTCTATCTTCTGTCTTCTATCATCACTTATAGATCCACTTTGTGAGTACAAGAAATAGGTTTGCTTTTTTTTTTTTAGCAAATACCTATAGGTGTGGTGTTTATGTTCTGGAATAACCTTTCCTGGAAAGTTTATTTAGCTCCAATAAAGGAGAATATTTATAGCTCAGGGTTGGAATGAGGGGTCCTTAGTGCTGTCTGAGGTTGTTTGTTTTCTTGCAGACGTTTCATTACCCTAAATAGATAACATCATCAATGCTAGTAAGGAGTGAGGTTTGGTCTCAGTTTATATTCTAGTGGCTTGCCCTGGAGTGGTCTTGAAAGTTCTTTGGTTGGGCTCCTTACTTTTGGCTTGTTTGGCAGTTCCTTGATTGGGATATCGTTTACTTGGTTGTTGATCTGATTTTAGACTTCACTGGAGTTAATCTATACTTATCTGGGTAATAATTGCTGGTGGAGAGATGTTTTGGTGCTGCCAAAACAGGACATATATATATATATATATATGCTATGCAAAAAAGACAATCAACAAACCAAAAAGGAAACAAAACATCTCCCTACCAGCAATCGTTTTTAAATTGTATTTTAAATTTTATATATTTATGTTTTTATACTTGCTGTGAACCACCCCGAGTCTGCGGAATAGGGGCGGTATATAAATTGAATAAATAATAAATAAAAAAATAATAATCGGCACCCAGATGAGCATAAATCAACTCCAAGTTTAACATTAGACCAACAATCAAGTCAACAATATCCCATTCAAGGAACTGCCAAACAAACCTACAGTAAATGGTTCAACCAAATAACCTCTAAGGGGTATCAAACTAGTGGCCGGCAGGACGGATGTGTCACGCGCAGGCCATACCCACCCCAGCTTTGCGAAGGCAAAAAAAGTCACGATGTGTCATGTGACATCAATGTGATATGGCACGTTTGACACCCGCGCTCTAAGACCACCCCAGGGCAAGCCACTAGGATATAAACTGACAGCAAACCCCACTCCTTATTAGCACTGATGATGTTACTTACTTTAGGTAATGAAACATCTGCAAGAAAACAACCAACCTCAGAGAGCACCAAAGACCCCTTATTTAGCTCCTTCTCCTCTAGATTATTTTCTTTGTGCAGTACCCTTTCTACCACAGCAGGACTACTATAACTTGAATCTCTCAACAGGTAAAGAAAATAAGTTGAATATAAGCCCGAAGTTTCAGTGATGGGATCATAGCATTTCCTTTAAATATTCTTGGAATGTTGTAAATAATGGCAGGTACTTCGACAAAGTTTTGACGTGATCTCTGGCTCCACAAAATGAGATCGTAGACTCATTGATTCAAGGAGATACTCTAAAATCTTTGAAGCCATGTTTCACCATTCATAGCAAATAACATTCCAGATGGTCCAGCAATATGAAGCTTCTGGTTTGGGCAGGGATTGTATATTTTCATTTGATCTCCATGGAGATGGGGAAAAAGAGGGAACGTAGTATGTGTATCTCTAGTAATCCTTACAAGAATATTTTTTTCTTCTGGTTTTCAGCTTAGAGGCGGCAGATTGTATTATGCGTCCCAGCTAAAAGTTTCTGTAAATCACAATCATATTATATTTGTGATGTTTATAGACCATAGGCAGGAACCGTAGCACAAAATCAGCCACAAAAGCACCTACTTATAAAGGGTAGAATATAGAAAAATTCACATATAACTTCCTGTGCACTGTGGTTCTGATTCAAAATAGAGCAATGCATACACTATTAGCTCACACAAAGCTGTATTTATGACATGCACTTTTGCTTCAATTGCAAGCAACAAGCCTTAGTGTTGGAGACCTTCATTTATAGTGAAAAATACTACCAAGGCTATTAAGTCTAAAATGCCTAAAATTTCCAGGTATCTAAGGTAGGAATATAAAGCAATGAAAAGATGAGCATCATCATCCATTTTTCAATAAAAGAACTGGTAAATTTCTTATGAAACAATTATAGTTGGAGAGATAGCTCACTTAACTGAGTGGCTCCAGATTAGAAAAAGATTGCCTGGTCCCAAGAAGCAAGGACAACACGTGGAGTTGCTTCTGAGTAATTTCCTTTATTGTCCTTCACCTATAGGCAGAATCTTGCCAGACTAAAGCAGCTATCTGCATCGCTATAAATATACTCTGTGAACTGCTAGGGAGGGGCCATCTTAATCCTCTTCCTGCCTACCAAACTTTCCAAACTCTGCTGCCTGTTTACCCTCTGGAAAGCAGCCCCTCCCACTTGGGACTCCAGACTACATTCCCACCTCAAAGATGCGTTTGATAATCTGGAAATGAATTAGAAGCATCAGGTCAGACTGTAGCACTGATATATAATGTAGAACACAGGAATCTTCCCACTCCATCATTTCCTTCACCAATATGGAGGATTTTCAGAATCGGGTCTCTGAAAAAAAATCAAGGGCAACAAAAATGTATTCAGAGACCCCAGTGGCATCAAGGATAGTGGCATTCAGAGCAACTTTGCTTGACGTTCTGATGGAAGTAATCGCTCATATTAAAAATAATCGGTAGAAAGTTAATTATATGTCATGGTAAGTGGAAATCTTTTTAAAATGGTGGTTGAACCCACCTCTCCCCCTCCCCCAGTTCTTCTATGGAGGCACATTTAACAGTGAAAGTTCATAGTAAGGCTGTTTCCCCCCAGCTTACTTAATGGTGTAACTGCTGGGTGGGGTGTAGTAACATAGACCTTACTGAAACTGCTTTTGTCTAA
Source organism: Oxyrhabdium leporinum (assembly GCA_032468155.1). NCBI lineage: Eukaryota > Metazoa > Chordata > Lepidosauria > Squamata > Cyclocoridae > Oxyrhabdium > Oxyrhabdium leporinum. The sequence goes on along the minus strand of JANHFL010006795.1, from coordinate 525,113 downwards.
CAGCCCTTTTGTCCTAGAGGGTTTTATTTAAACTAAAAGGAACTTCTTTGGCAAGTTGACAATAAGCAAAGCTCTTAAAAATAGAATATAATTCTAATTAAAATGTAATAAATTTATAATTCCTTCATCTACAGCAGCAGTGGTCCTAAAAGTTTGTATACAGTAATCTTTTCTGATAAGGTTATGAAGAAAAATAGCTAATTCCCTATGATAAAGCAGAAGAGAAATCCTTGATAATTAAAACTATAACTAGTTAGTGAGAAAATGTACCATGGTATTAACATCCTACCCTTAGATCTTCTTCTCCTTATTTTAAGTCAGGGCTGTCAAACTCAAGGCCCATGAGCTGGATTCAGCCCACTGGGTGCTTAGATCTAGCCCACAGGGCCACTCTGGAAACAGCGAAGGACTGGCCCACGGTGCCTCTGCCAGTGAAAATGGAGCTTGGGAGGGCTGCACACATCCCCCTGAGCTATATTTTCTCTGGTAGAAGGTTGCAGGAGGCGGTTGTGGTAAAAAACGGAGCCTCAATGAGTGTCATCAAGCTGGCCATGACCACCCTGGCCATACCCATCCCAGCCACACCACGTCCCCAGGCCCCAAGGTCAAACACAATCCTGATATGGCCCTCAATGAAATCGAGTTTGACAGCCCTGTTCTAGGTTGTACTTGTGAAAGTAGAACTTCTGACATTAACCAACTAAGCTGATGTGGCAGTATAGCATACTATATCATTATGTCTAAACTTGGAGTCAAGCTGGGGTGGGCTGCTACAGGTTTGCACAGGTTCAGGTGAACCTGTAGCAAAGATTCTGCAGGGTTCAGCAAATCGCCAAATCCCACTCCTAGCTGGCTCTGCCCACCCTGCCTCTCCCAGGAGTCCCCACACATCTTACCTGAATGCAGGTAAGTGCAGGGTGCATGGAGGCTCAGGAACGGT
>JANHFL010006795.1:498618-515214 GCA_032468155.1 Oxyrhabdium leporinum | reverse complement strand
GGAGGAAAATGGGGAGGGGGAATTTTCCTGCCTGCCATCCTTCCCTCAGTCTGTGCTGAGCTTGAGGAATAGATGACAGGCGGGAAAATCCCCCTTCCCCATTTTCCTCACGTTTGCCAAAAAGTCTCACGTTCGCCCCCCCAAAAGAGGGGGGGAAAAAGCAAAGCAGCTGGCCGCAGAGCTGCCGGCTTTGGGGAAGCGGCCCAACAAGCAGAAGCGCTGCTCCCAGAAAGAGAAGGGCAAAAGCGGTATTTGCACTGTCCCAAGGGGCAAGAGGGCTGCAGTTGCAGCTGGACAGTTGCTCCCCCACCGCGCCGCCACTTGTGCTGGCCATGCCCATCCCCCCAGGGCTTATTTTTGGGGAAGGGGTAATATTAGATCCACCCCCAAACAATTAGGGTTGGGCTTATTATTAGGGTGGGTAGTGTTTTGGGAGAAACACGGTATACTATACAGTATATTATGGCAAAGGCCCTCAACCTTTTACCTGTGTAAGAGGTGTTGGTCCTCGGGTGAATAAACTATATTTTCCTTTATTATAAGACTTCAATTTAGAGTCATGCAGTGAAACTGATTAGCAGTTTCAATGACTTGTGGACAAATACATCAAGATGACATGTTGTATAACTTCACACGATATATAGCATGTCACACGGGTTGAAATGAAATCCTGATTTAGATCCAAATGGTTTATCTATTTTGGATTTCTTATTTTCTTCTTCCAAAAGTTGGGACAGGATAAAGGTGGATTTTAACCCACGGGTGTCAAACTCGCCACCTCACATTGCCGTCCTGTGACATATTGTGCCATTTTTCCCGTTCGCAGAGCTGGGGCGAGCGTGGCCTACGCGTGACGCAACTGGCCCATGGGCCTCCAGTTTGACACTCCTGTTCTAACCATTTCCTCTCATGCCTTGCTTTACTATAGATCCAAATTGCCTCTTGTAGAACCAAGAAGATCCCACTATAAAGGTTTTGTACCATGGATAGCTAGAAAACTGTTTTTCAAAGCCACGTTCCCAGGCAAGCACAAGAAGGTTAGAAAAGCAGCTAGGGAATTAGAAAGCGATACATGTGACGTTCTGTGTCACGCCATATCTTCTACTCATGTCAAGTTTCAAGGTCCAAATCTTGGGCCTCCCACCTTTTTAACCTTCCCTTCCCAGCCTTGAAGCTCTCTGCCATCTGTCTTTTGTTTACAAAACAGCTTTCTAGTCTCATTAGCTTCAATCTTTACACAAGTTGTTATAATAGGCCCTTAGACCAAGGACAGCAAGATCCTTTTCTTGATGCCCAGCACTGTGTGATCTTATCAGTTGTGTATTGCAGTGCTTTCTTTCCTGATATCCTTTCATAGATAATCTTTGCCTAGATAGGAAAAACCATATTTCTTTTCAGATACCATTTAAAGAACTTGTACTCAGGTCTAAGAGCAATTTCTGTGAATCGTACCATGACAATGTGCTTTTCCTATAAAGGCTAAGCAAACACCTAGTTAAAAAGCAACAACAGATTGGTAATTGACACTTTCTTGTATACAGATGCTCAGCACATTTTCTAGAAATGTTCCGAAACTGGATGATCTCAAATTTTAGTCGCCTTATTGAGGTAGTCTTGAAGTAATGATAGAATATAGAGCAATCCATATGTTTCTATGGAATTTACTTTTCCCAGTGACCTGTTGACTATTGTCTAAAATATATATATCTTGTAAATTGCCCTTTAGATTCATAGAAAATCAAGCAATTATGTAGTAACAAGTTATTTCTGGTTGTTTTAGAGTTAAGTTTCTATGTTTGTTGAGCATTAATTTCCCTTCTTGTCTTCTTGTTTTAGAATCTTTCAAGTCTCCCTTTTTTGTTTATTTTTTGGCTCTTCAGTTTTCTTCACAAATGGAATTCTTAATACAGTTAATCACGGTTTGTACTTGATACAATAATAATTGTAGTATTATTAGCAGTTATTTCTTTTTTTTCCTTTTAAATACAATTTAGCTAATTGTCATTTAGAGCAGGAAATTTAAATGGGCTGAGACAGTTGTCATTTTCTTGTTTGGTAATCAGAGTTGGCTTTCTGCCGGAAGAATATAATTAAAATTGTTTTTCATACTGAAAGAAAATAGATACAGAAGAAGGGTTCCTGTGTGCAACTACAGGAAACACAAACTGCTACACATTATCTCTCTGCATACATATTTTAATAGTATGCTCCTTAGGATGCTTTAAAAATAGATAACTGTGGCCCTACTGAGTCACTACTAAGTGGAAATAAGTGGGTATGTTTTTTCAACACTTTTTTTTTGTCAACGTGTGCATTAAAAATTAACAGGTAGGTCCATTGTCCACTGTATTCCCTAAATTACACAGTTTAATTTTGTGTTGATCCTCCAGGATGTGTTAATATTTTCATATTAAATTAATTTTCCAATCTATTGAATTTATACCACTATTAACTAAAACGAAATGGAAATGATATGTGTGAAGTCCTTTTGTGTGTCTTTCTAAAATGTCTTCCTGCCTTCCTTTCTGCTGACATATTTTCAGCTTTTTAAAACTTACTTCAGCTCTGCAGATCTCTTCTTTAGTGCAAGCATGGGGATCCATCCTGAAGCTCCTTTAATCTGCTGATTCATAGCAGTGGAATTTTCACCATAGATAATAAGCATCAATAGATGCATTGTACTTACAGCACTTCTTCTGCCCAATGTATCTCGCATAAACCCAGTTTTCAGTAAATGTTTATGCATAATAACCAGTACTATTGAACAGGTTTGAAAGTAATTATTTCCAAAATTATATGTGAACCATCTCGTAGTGCCATGGTGGCGCAGTGGCTAGAGTGCAGTACTGCAGGCTGCTTCTGCTGCCTGCCAGCTGCCTGCAATTTGGCAGTTCAAATCCCACCAGGCTCAAGGTTGACTCAGCCTTCCATCCTTCTGAGGTGGATGTCAGCGTTCCAACCAAACTCTCCATCCCAATTCAGCACTCAGAGACAAAGTCCATCCAAGTAAGACTTTATTAGAGAAGTCATATTGGCACATCTGGGGAAAACTCTGTGTTTCCCCCTGCTATACTAAACTCACACCCAACCCCCTTACTGATAACCCTCAAGTCACATTCTCCAATCCACCTCCATTCTGAACTCCCGCCAAATCCAGTCAATCCCCTCCAAACTCCAGCGTCTCGGCCTTGAGCTCTGGCGAAAGAATGTTGTGGCTATCCTCCCTTCTCATTTCGCTCTCATTTCCACAGTTACCCATCCTCCCTTGTAGCAGCCCCAGATCTGATTCAAGATGGATCCAGGGCTGACAGTGGGTAAAATGTGGGTAAAATGAGGACCCAAATTGTTGGGGGAAATATGCTAACTCTGTAAACCGCTTAGAGAGGGCTGTAAAGCATTGTAAAGGGGTATATAAGTCTTAAGTGCTATTGCTATTTAGTATCCTGTTCCCTCTATTCTTTTGGTTCATGCTGTTTCCATTTGTTACATAATTTGTAAAAAAATCTGAAGAGTAGCTGTGATGCGGGATGAAAAGACAAAGTAGCATGAAACTATAGAAGCTGAAGTTTTATTGTGAGGGATTACCTACGGGCCAGGAGGTAAGATGAGGCCAGAATTCCCAACAATGGGAAAATGGAAAACTAAACTCTGATGGAAAACTGGCTTCACAGCAATTTTGGATGTAACACAGTTGTTCCAGAAACAAATGAAAAATAAACTAACTCAGCTGTTAACAGAGATGATGATGGTGATTCAGGACCCCACTGGGAATGTTCTTTATTCCACTCTCAGAACTCATCAGTCTGTCACAGCCAATCAAGATCTTTAGGCTGTACATATTTTCCTCTCTGTAAGGGGAATCTCATTTCCCTTCGTATATTCAAAGTTGGAGATTAAATAAGCCCCTTTAGCAAGCTGCCTCCCTCATGTTTATTTATTCATCATTTTTTATTGTCACTCCTAGGAGCTCAGCTTCTGAAACTGCAGAGCATTCAGAATTTCAGAAGTCAGCATAGCCTTGTAAATCAGAAACAGCAGGTCCCACAAAAGTCAAATATAGCAGTGCCAACTCAATAGGATGAGTGGTATGGTAAAAATTCAGCACACACCCAATAACTGGGCCTCGTTATATGAAAACAAGGGGAGAATTGGAGGAGTTGTTTTTTAACGAGCAAAGAATGCAGTAGGAAGGAGTTATAATATGAGTACACATTCTTCGAGTGTGATAAGACACTTATGTTGTAGGTGAGAAGGTTAATGAATAAGAAAATATTGTCGTGTTACTTGTCAATGCAAGGAACTTATTCAGATGTAAATTTCCCATTATCTTTATGCATCAGGTCTACAAGGATTGTATTTATTTATTGTTATGTTTTATATATATATTTATGTTGTATTTTTATGACTGCATACCAAACCAACCACTCCTAATGAAGCCAACATTTTTGGGTTTTTTTAAGTCCAGATGATGGACCAAGTTGTTGTTCAGGATTTGGGTATCTTTGGGAGAGGGATTTGATCAGTATTTTTATCTTTATTTATGATTTTTTTTCCCATAATGCCTTCAATGTATCCTAATGAAACTCCTTCTTCAACATTTTACGTATTTGTGATAAATCTTTTGTATTACAGTTCTGTGTCTCTAATTTGCTGACTTTTTGATTTTGAAAGAGTTTTAAGAGTTGGAAAAAGTTTTTTGTGACTTTGCAATATATTGCAATGGCAAAACAGTGATAGAAGAATGACTGCTAATTTAGCACTGTAAGCTAATCTGCCTTATTTGTAGTCATATGCCTGTTTGCCAACAATGTATACAATCTATTCGTTATTTACAAAAAGTTCACTATACATTTGTAGAATTTCAAGAATGCATACAATTAAATGAATTGACTTTGATTAATACGGAATGTAAAACATGTCCAAGAATCGATTAAATGCTTAGTGAATGTTTCAACATTTATCAGAATATAAAACAAGAATGTATGCTGTGCCCTTCAATTGTGTGTATATGTGTGTGTTATGATACATATTTTGACAAACGTATAAATAATGTGGTATATTAGAGAAGTGATGGCTGGGATATGAATTTCGGTATGCAGGCTATCCTTCGTTATTGACTGAGAACCTAAATCTTTGCAGCTTATGTTAGATTGTATAATATAGCAAGGTGTATGGATCTGAGAATTAATGTAGCAAGACCAAAAATGGAGCAAACAATTCTACGTTATACATAAATGATGGAAAAGTCAAATAGAAGAAGGCTGTTGTTGTTTTTTTACCTTGACAGAAGGTTGGCAAAATGGATAGAAAAATCTTTAAGATGTACAAATGGTTCCAGAAACGCTGTGGGTATTGTCTGAATTTTAATCAAAAGAAATGAAAATGGCTAGCTATGCACCTTCTTTGTTACCTGGATGTAAGAGCTGGAAATGTCAGGAGAAATATGGAAATGCATCAAATAGTAAAGACGCCCAAATAAATAGATAAATAAATACTGCAGAAATGCGTATTTAAGAAGCATGCATAGTAAAATAAGAAGAAATAGATAAAAGAATTCATGTTCTGTGAATGTGGATTGAGTACAATAGAGTGGATGGCTTGAGAGAAAGGAAAAGCCCAAGAAAATTTGCAATTGGATGAAACTGATGATATCCTCAGCAACATGGAGCAATATTAAAAACACATAAAAAACAATGTCTGAACAGTGTCTGGGCATGGTAGAAGCAAGACGATTTGCAAGGATGCAAAGACATAAAGAAAAGTAAATGATGTAACTATAATCTAGATTTAGCTGTATTTCTGTCCCCCCCCCCACCAATTACCAGTTGTATTGTTTCTCTTTTCTCGTGCCTTAATTTCTTTGGTTTGCCTTCTTATTCCTTTTCTGTTCTGTGCATGGTACAGCTAGTCTTCAACTTATGACCACAGTTGAGCCCAAAGTTTCCATTGCTAAGTGAGACAATTGTTAAGTGAATTTTGCCCCAATTTATGACCTTTCTTGCCACAGTTGTTAAGTGAATTATTGTAGCTGTTAACTTAGTAACATGGTTGTTAAAGTGAATCTGATTTCCCTATTGACTTTTCTTGTCAGAAGGTCGCAAAAGGGGATCATATGAGCCTGGGACACTATAACCATCATAAATGTAAATCAACTGCCAAGCATCTGAATTTTGATCATAGGGATGCGGCAATGGTCAAAAGTGTGAAAAATGGTCATAAGTCACTTTTTCCAGTGCTGTTGTAACTTCAGTCACTAAATGAACTGTTGTAAGTCGAGGACTATCTCTACTTATCCCAAAATAATGCTATTTGCTATGCTGCCACAGAGATATTTACATTTCTGTTTCCTTTCCTCTAGAAACTCAGTTGCATGTTCCATATACTGTATGACTTAATATATCTTCACCAAGAGCGAGTTTGATGTAGTGATTAAAGAACCAGGCTAGAAGGAGTTTTAATCCCACCTTACGCACAAAACCAGCTGCGTGACCTTGGGCCAGTCAAAGTCTCTCAGCCCTAGGAAGGAAGCAACTACTTCCAAAATTTTGCCATGAAAACCGCAGGGACTTGTCCAAGTAGTCCCCAGAATTCAACAATGCCTTGAAGGCCACAACAAATCCTTACCAAAACCTTTCAATTAGGTTAAGTCAGGGGTGTCAAACGTGCGTTGTCACGGCATCGTCACGTGACGTATTGCAACTTTTTTCGCCTTCGTTAAACCAGGCATGGGCATGGCCAGCATGTGACACATCTGGCCTGCGGGCCGCGAGTTTGACAGCCCTGGATTAAGTGGAGGGATAGCAGCTATCCTATAGCCCTTCGTTGCTATAATGATTCAACTGCTAATCCAGCACTTAAACTGGTAGACTACCACAAACTACTTTTGTACGATCCACAGGGACTGTCTTCCTTTCAGAGATTATAATAATGGCATTCTACTTGTAGACCTTATTACATTCTGCTGAAGGCTCTTGTTTACTTGCTGTGCTGTATTTATTTATGAATTGATTTGTAATCAGTTTTCTTCTCTACCCCAGGCTTCTAATAATGAGGAAGAAAGGAAAACTTAATTTTTGATTTGCAATCCTATTCAAGAGGCAATGGAACAATAAACATTTTTTTTTAAAAACAAACCGCCTTTTTAAACCTCCAAAGCCCCTTCATCCATTCGTCTCTGGGGATATTTTTGTATTCTTCTCTTTTTTCCTCCAAGAGATCACAACAACTCATTCTGTATCCTCTCATTATTTATTTCCTTCCCTGTGACTGTTCATTGTGAAGCAAACCTCATGGGGTCAAGGGTACTGCAACAAAAAAAAAGAAAAAAAAAGACCAACCCTCCCTTAAGAAAGACACAACAGACTTTGTTTTTTGGTGATTTTTCTTCCTTTCAAGTTGAGAATCTGATCTAGTATTGCTGAAGTATATCTCGAAAGGCAGGCGATGGAGAAATGATGGTGAAATAAAATCAGAGGCTACTTAACTCCCTGTCATCCCCTCAGTATGTTACTACAGCTATGATTAAAAGCATTAGTTGATACTAATTAAAATAATAATAGTAATAGTAAAATGGACTAAGTTTTCAAGTTCCTCAGAGCAATTCATCAGGCATGACGTTTAATTCTTTTTTTTGTTAAAGTAGGTGTATGGATAAAAGAAACAAAGTTTTGTCCCAGACAGATGTAAAATCCATGAAGACTCAAGGCTGAATTAGGTATTACTGATATTGTTAGGTATCCTTGATATTACTATGCAATTAATCTTCAGGGAAGATTAAGAAGATGTTCCTCTAATTTATAAAGAACTTTGGATACACTGAGTTTATTCTAGATTAAAAAAAAAAGGTTATTATGAACTGATGCAAGAATCCATTATTTAAAGGATTATTATTTAAATAATGTTTAAATAAATAGAAATACACATATTCGAGACCGTGAGTTCTAGTCCATTCTTAGCCATAAAAGCCAGCTAGTTGACTTTGGGCCAGACACTCACTCTCAGTCCAATCCACCTCACAGGGTTGTTGCTTTGGGGAAAAGGAGGAAGGTTTGCTGGATATGTTCTCCACCCTGAATTATTTGTAAATACAATAAAGGCGGGATATAAATGAAATAAATAGCTAAAATTAGATATACTTAAGGCATGAGTTTTTAAAATTCTATTTAGTTAATTTTTTAAAAAAATATGTTCATTTACCTTGGAGCCAGCCTTTTTTACATTAGGTATTTTAGGAAGTATAGGAGTTTTTTTTCATTTTCTTTCTTTATTCACTATATAGTTCTTTTTATATAGGATATTAGATTTGTTTTAAGGGTCCCCATTTTATACAATAGTAATGCAATTATATAATTACATTCCTATTAATTACAAAATCCTAATAACTATATTTTAAAGAAATATTAATTGTAATTTTAAAAACTTTAATAAAATTATGTCATAAGAAAGGCCAGAGAGTAATTTTGGTTAATGCATTATGTATAAAATCAGTTAAGCCAAATTATGTATTAGAATGAACTGTTTCTCTTAAAGTCCAATTTCTCTTAAGATTGAATGGGATTCTTTTGTGCTGAAAGTAGAATCCATTCTGGATACTGTACATAAATGCAATCTTTTCCAAAATACATGAAAATAATTATTTATGGTTGCATTCCACAGTATGGAAACCTTGAAATATGTTGGACTTCAGCTCCTATAATTGAAGGATGGTTTTTGGCTGGATGATAAGAAAGTCCAACTATTTTAGATGCCCTAAGCTATCCTGTTCTTCAGATGAAAACTTGGGTTTCGTGCTTAAGGCTACAGGCCAGAAATCAGGAGACTGTGAGTTCTAGTCCCACCTTTACCATGAAAACCAGCTGGATGACCTTGGGCCAGTCACATTCTCATAGCCCAACCCATCTCATGTTGTTGTTGTGGGGAAACAGGTGGAGGAAGATGTGTTTTATATATTCACAACTTTGAGTTATTTGTAAAAACAATAACAATAGCAATAGTACTTAGACCTATATACTTCTCCATCATAGTGTTTTACAGCAATCTCTGTGTAGTTTACAAAAGTCAGCATATTGTCCCCAACACTTTGGGTCCTCATTTTACTGATCTCAGAAAGATAGAAGGCTGAGTCGACCTTGAGCCAGTCAGGATCTAACTCTTGGCTGTGGGCAGAGTTAGCCTACCATACTGCATTCTAACCAGTACGCCAGCACAGCTCATGGCTCAAAATAATAATGGTGGGATATGAATAAAATTATTAAATAAAGTTGGATAACTGCAGATAGATAAAAGAGCATCCTCATTTGCAACATTCCCCTGTTTCCTGAAAGAGAAATACAAAAGTGGAGGAAAGGAATCCTATGCCTTTGATAATTGTAAGAAAATTGTATCTTTATTACTCTGTTATACTGTCATACATACCTTTTTTCCTTAGCATTCTCCCTATGAACAAATATAAAAATGCTGTTCATCTTTTTATACTGGAATCCCACACAAGCAGAAATGTTTATAGTGTGTACTCTCTAGAGAAATTGAAAAAAACCACTGGGTTTTTTCCTTAGCTTTCACAATACTAAAGAAATAATATGCACTTATCATCTATGTGATGTGTACTATTTATGTATCAAGACAGAAAGGAGAAGTATTTATTGGAGTATTCATTTCTTCTGATTTAGGAAGCTGACTGGGTGGCTAGTTATTTCTTTATTTATTTATCGGTCTCACATAGTCATCCAGCAAGAAATTGTGCATATTGCTGGCGTGGGATTCAAAATCTTCAGCAATGGGTTCACTGCCCAGTTGCTGGTTGGGCGTGGCCTAGTCAGCCTCCTGCACCATGGCAGAGGGGGTGTTTTTGCCTTCCCTGGAGTCCAGAGGCCTTCCTTGAGCCTCCGGGAGGATGGAAATGGCCTCCCTGGGCTTTGGAGACTCTCCGAACTTCCAGGAGGCCTATTTTTTGCCCTCCCGAGGGTCTGGAGGCTGGAAATGGGCCTGCTTCCAGCCTTCCTGAACTTCTGGGAGACCCGTTTTTCTCCCTTCCCGAGCCTCCGCTTGCACCCTGCACTTACCTGCCTCCACCACGGACCGCGTGGAGACTCATGGGAGGGGCGGGGTGGGGTGGGAGGGGCCATCCAGGAGTGGGATTTCGGGGTTCGGTGAACCCTGAAGAATCTTCGCTAAGGGTCCACCCAACCCCCCGCAAACCCCCAGCAGCCCACCCCAATACAGAGTATAAGAACCTAACAAGGAATAAACATGGAACCTGTTGGCTGATCAAGACTGATTGATTTTACTTACTGTATATTCTGATTTGCTTCTTTCATAGAACTCAAAGAAGCTGTAATTATTTTGAAGAGAGACTGCCAGACACGGAATCTTTCAGTTAAGATGTACAGTTGCCTTAAGGTTACTTGTAATATGAATTTCCCGCAAGGACAGAGTATATTCAGTACAACTCACATACTCCTCCATCGTTTTGCAATGTCTACCAAAGCAAAACATGTATCAAACTATTAGAACTGTTGGGAGTTTTAAAAAATGCTAACCTTTGCAAGGATAATTGTAATTGCTTTATAGGTTCTAGAATGGTAGTAACTTCTAGTAGTATTTTTTGTCACTTCCACAGTATATGCAATTTTTAAAACACTCTTCTTAAAAGCTTCATCAACCATTATTGTTCAGGAATCAACTCCTCCAGGAATATCCATGGGCACACGAATTTATGTAAAGTAGAGAAAGATAACAATTCCACCAAAATAGTTGACTTTCAGAATATTTGGATGACTACAAAAATATCCTCTCTCTCCCTCTGTATTTCGTAAGCTTTGTGACGTTTCAATTGCCTGTTTTTTTCTCCTTAGGTATAGGGGATTTTGAAATTTTCATTATTTCCTTTTCATTCAATCTGAGTACTTTATGTTGATCAGCAGGATTAAAGGCCATCGGACAGGTTTGCTCTAGGAAGGTAAACAAAATCAGAATAATGTTTCTTGCATAGCTCTCATTAGACACCTCTTTTCTTCTCCTAGGGTGGCAAAGGTTTTCATGGCTCTGATGTAGTAAGAGTGTAATTAGAACTAACCAGCTGCCTGCGGAATAACCAAGTATGTTTATCTGTGCAATTGGAAAGAAAGTATTGTTCAGGGAAAATCATAAACAGATGGGCAGGCTGTCCTGTGGGGCTTGAAATAGAGGGGAAAAGAAGCGAAGAAGGATGCTCCAGTATGGTATGCACAAATCATGGCTCTTACAACCTTGCTTCAAGTCCTATTTTGTGCAGTAAAAAAGTAAAGGTCAAGGAGTCCCTGTGGATTTTGCTGTCTAGTCGTTGCTGATTATAGGGGATGGTGCTCATATCTGTTTCAAGACCATTGAGCCAGCACTGTCCGAAGACATTTCTGAGGTCATGTGGCCAGCATGGTGTCATGGACTGTTATCTTCCCACCGAGGTAGTACCTATTTATTTACTTGCATTTGCATACTTTCGACCTGCTAGCTTGGCAGGAGCTGGGATGAGGACAGGTGCTCACCCCATCACATGGCGCTCTGGTCTTGAACCTGGGCTGCTGGCTTTCCAGCCGACAAGCCCAGTGTCTTAACCGCTGAGCCACCCCACTGCCCCAAATTTGTGCAGTGAGTACCTGGAAAGGTTGTGTACATGAGTCATTGATACAACCAATCTGCTGGTGACTTCATCAATCTTCATGAGCAGAATAAGGTGGTGATGTTCAGAAGAGAGTAGTTAGGTTAACATTTCTCATGCTCTGAACAATCACTGAAAATACTCCAGGAACATGCTGCATTGCTACATATGCAGAACGTTATCAGGTCACAACTCAATCACAAAAGGGCTTGCTAAGTTCATGTTTTCTTCTGAGGATCACAGTTATTAATGTAGCTAGGCATATTTATTTACAGTGGGACTTGAGATACAGGTAGTCGTTGACTTGCAACCACAACTGAGCGCAAAATTTCCATTGCTAAGCGAGACAGTCGTTAAGTGAGTTTTGTTCCATTTTACAGCTTTCTTGCCACATTTTTTTAAATGAATCACAGCAGTTGTTAGTAACATGGTTGTTAATTGAATCTGGATTCCTCCGTTGATTTTACTTGTCAGAAGGTGGCAAAAGGAGATAACAGGACCCTTGGACATTGCAATCGTCATAACTATGAGTCTGTTACCAAGCATCTGAATTTTGGTCAAGTGACTATGCCAATGCTGCAAAGGTTATAAGTGTGAAAAACAGTCACAAGTTGCTTTTTTTCAGTGCCATTATAACTTCGAACTACCATTAAAAAAATGGTTGTACCTTTAGTGTTACTAATCCTCTATGAAAGTTAAGATAAATATGTAAAGAACTCTGGGCTGCTATACATAGTTCTCATTTCCCATTTCATCTTCCTAACAACCTTCTGACTTTCTAAGATGAGAGATAATACTAGTTCATTATCCCCGGTGGCTGGGTTTGTGCAACTTGCTTGATTTGGATATGGTGTTAGCCAATTTTCTGAATTTGCACAGTGTATCAGTGCACTGAAACAGAAATAGCCAAGAGGTCTGGCTTCATACAGCACTATAAATTACAAGAAAACTAAGCCAATACTAACCAAGCTTAGTATTTTGTGAAAATACATATGTTGGTCTTTAACTGGCCTAATTTATAGAAACCAATTAGTATAGCCAATCTTTTTGTTAATCTAGGCAATGCTATCTAAAATATGAGATAAAAATAAAGATAACAACGAGTGACAGAGAGACTGAATTGCTATGCAATCTGCTAACTTGTGAAAGCTCACCAATAAGTTATTATTATATATATTCACCACACAAACAAGTCACGTTTGCATTCCAAATCTGTGCCTGATTACTCAGAAATATGTCATATTGTGTGTAATGGTGCTTACTCCATAATAAACGTGCATAAGATTCCAAATTTAGAAATAGATTTTCCTGACTTCCTCCGAGCTAGACATAGAAACTGGCATATAAATACGTAGATATAATTAATGCTCTTATAATACTATATGCATATTATACAGTTGACAGCAATGCACGAAAGCTTATATTTGTTAGTCTCCAAAATAATCTTTTGCAGTTTTTCCCTTCTGCTCATAGAAGTGACATACAATAATAAAACAGTTCAAAGTAGCGATCCATTATCCTTAAAATAGACCAATATAGCATTCAGCTTTTCACTTGCCCAAGTTATATCATAATTTAATGCTTTCATCTTTTCCCAGATTTTTTTTTTTAAGAGGGAGGTTGACAAGAAAGATCAAGGATGAACCAATCTGATCTAAGCATGGGGGCTGGGAGGGGGAAGCAGATTTACAATACTTTTGAAAGGCACTTCATTGAGTAGCAGAAGGATTCTGCCATTAACACTTGGCAGCACTCTATTGAGGTGTTATAAGAGGTGTGAATGGGAACAATCACCTCGTAAGTTTCTGTCAGATGGAATTAAGAGAGAACACTCTCCTGTTTATGGGGGGTGGGGGAGAGAGGGAAGAGAGGAAGTAATGCTTAATACATGCCACCAAGCAAGCAAGTTAGGGATGGAAAAATAAGTCTAGGGGATTTTTTTCAGGCTCCTCAATCTACAACAGCAGCCCCCAAACCTTTGGGCATCGTGTAGAGAGGTTTTTCTGTGGACCAGAGGGTCATGGTTTTGTGTGCTGCTTGCATCCCGCAGATGGGGCTTCGCTTGTTTTCCCAGCCCAGTTTCTGGCATGCCGCGGACCAGTGCCAGTCTATGGACAGGGAGTTGGGGATCTACAAAGTCAGGAATGTGATCCCTGAAATCAAACTAGAGGCTTCGTATGTTTTGGTTCCCTTCCAGTCATCAGGACACTGAAGTTGATTTCCTAATTGTTAAAGCCTTGATGTATCAATTCTGGTTTCCTCTGGGACTTTTGTAATATGAACATTAGTGTATGTTATGAGAACGTAAATGATATACCTCTCTATGAAATGCATTTGAGCCTATCTGATTAAAGCTATCAAACAATGGTAAGTAGCATTATAAAATATTTTGAAGATTAGGAAACAATTGTCCTGAGGGGTCCTTGGTATTCTCTGAGCTTGGCTGTTTTCTTTGCTGATGATGTGCTGAAGATGTTACCTAGTTTGGGTAATGAAACCTGCAAGAAAACAACCAAACTCAGAGAGCGCCAAGGACCTCTCATTTCAACCCTGAGCTACAGATATTCCCCTTTATTGGTAAAAATTGTCCTATCGTCAGAATAAATAAAATAAATAAAAAGCATTTTTTTCAAGTTTTGACCAAGGTCATGATGGTTGTGTCAGAACAGCTAAATCTTAGCTGAGATAAAACTAATACTCAGTCTTAGTTTTACCAGTTGCAAGCTTATCTAATCATAATTTCTGTGGTGAATCAAATGATAGAATCACCTCCCATATTGGCATAGCTCACTCAACATTTTTGAGATTTTCATTTTGATATACATATTTTTCTACATCCTGTGAAAAATAATGTTGACACCCCAAAGTGTGACGTGGTTATGTTGGCTCTGTCATGCAACATCTTTCTCCCAAATTAATACAAAGTTTTTCAAATTCAGTACATGCTGGCTAAACTGCAAGATCCAATTTTGAAATGTGACAGCTCTGTCTCAAACTGAAAAGCTCAACTACAAAGATGTTGATGGCATTCATCAGAAATTTGAAGTGAGAAACTGTGGAAGGCAGCTCAAAGCCCACAATCCACAATTGCCACCAAATAGGGGAGGCGATATACAGAGATAGTTTTCTGGATTCTACCAAGCTGTCAAAGGCTATAGATTGCTCAATTGTTTGTTCTCCCTTGATTGAACCATACGGTCATACCTTGGCATTCGACTGCTTTAAAACATGTCGAACTCGATGTGTTTTGAAGCAGAAATCTTGTCCCGGCACTCGTCTTTCTTCTAGTAGTCGATGCGCTAGGAAGGACTTGCTGATGTTGGCTACTTCATGATTTGCTATTTCTTCCGAATGAAACCATTCATGAATCACTGGACTTAGCTGACATTCGCCATTTCAAGTTGATCTTGAAATGAACTTAGCTTAGTTCAGAATCCCTGGCCAACACTTAATTGTGCAGAATTTTCAATTACCTGTAGAAGTCAGGACATATGCTTTAGTACAATGAAAAGTTGCATGAAAAATGTTAAGTATTGAATCAGGTCTAGGGAAAATCAAGTACAAATGTTTGCTTGGCTCAGAATCTTGGATAATCTTTATTTTGACTCTATGGTCCTAGTAGGAGCCTAAAATCGAGGCTGGACTCACTGGAAAAGTGGCTTCATGTATTAAGACCACAACTTCCAGCGTTGCTAACTGGAAATTCTGGGTAGCGTAGTCTTAGAAATTCAGGAGGGCCCCAGGTTTGTTAAAGCTCCTGATATAGCAGTGCTGCCTGTTGGGTATTCACAATTAGCATCGTTTAATTTTGCTTTGCCTGGAGAAAACAGGAAGGTTTTGGCATTGGCCGGATCCTTGATAGCTTTCCCTGCACATTTTTCTTGTCAGTACAAATGCATGTTGGGCTGGGCTTTTAAAAGTTTTTAAATATGGCTAAACCATCCATTCTCCTTCAAAACCAGACCCACCCCCCACCACCCCAGTGAGGTTATCCCTTCCTGCCTTCTGCACAGATGTGAGGGGAAATCTTTTTTCTTGCTGCCGCCTGCTTGGCATACAAAGTCTGTGTAGATGAAAAGCAGGTTGAAAAGGAGCACTGTTCAAGATTCACATAATCATCATTGTTGCAGGGGGAGGATAGAGGGCAGTGTATGAAAATTCACACCGCTGCTGATGTCTTTTAATATAAACACAAACCTGAGGAAATGAACATTTGATTAAACTAAACACATGGGCCTTTTATATCTACAGACCTTAATTTAAAGCGTCGTCACCTCCACGTTGCAAATGCCAGCTGGAGGAAAATGATTTAAATTTACCATCTGACTTCTAAGTGAGACGAAAAAATGTCTGCTGAGATGTGCAGGAGGGTGGTGGAAACAAGGGAGAAAGAGGCAGGAGGTTTGGAGATTTCTTTATTGTAAAATATCCGCAATAACTATTTCTGGATATTACATCCCATGCAGAAGAGCAATGCAAAAATTGTGTGGTGTTTAACTGCTGTGATACTCTTTGGACCCCTATGTCATTTTCCACTAGGATGAGAAGCTGTGTGATTTTTAAAAAAAAAACAGAACTTCATATCCTCTCTCTGTTTTTTTCCCCTTGGACACTTTGCCCTTTAGGTATGGGATTGGTGGGTTGTTACCCATATATAATTTGAGATTGTGTCAGACCAACTTAGAGGCAACTAGAGAAAGTACAAAAGAAAGAGAAATAACTTTTTTGTGGGGAGAGAGAGAGAGAGGGAGACTTTTCAATCTAAGGTAAGCATGATTCCCTCCAAAAAAAGACCCTGAATGCACCTATAATACCCTGTTTCTCCAAAAATATGACCCACCCCAGTAATAAGCCCAATCCTAATTTTTGAGGGGTGGATCTAATATTACCCCTACCCTGAAAATAAGCCCGGGGGGGATGGGCATGGCCAACACGAGTGGCGGCGTGGGCACGGGGAGGGG
>JANHFL010006795.1:487956-498518 GCA_032468155.1 Oxyrhabdium leporinum | reverse complement strand
GTGGGCGTATCTCTCCCATGCCCCCCCCCCCCCTTGTGCTTCCATGGTGTAACTGATTACTGATTGCTGTTTGTTCAAGGCCTGTGTCAAAGTACTTATATGTACATATACTTTTAGTGATAAAAGCCACTATATGTAAATACAAACCTGTGTACTGTATTTGCTCCTGGTTGTCTCACCTAGTCACACTGTGTGCACTGACACAGATGACCACTAGATGAAAACAAAGAATTAGATGTGACTATAACTCTTTGTTATCATCTAATGTCTGAGTATATTTTTGCAGCCCAGAACTGGTAGCCTCACTTCTTTTAAGATTTTTATTTTATTTTACAGTCTAAGATTATGCAACTGTATTCTTTCCCCCACCCCCCATTCAATCCTTCCTACACTGAATATCATTATTTGATCTCTGAGAACATTTAAGAAAAGTTATGCTGGTCAGTAAAAGCCCATAAAACTATTTTGTGATAGTTCAGCCCCGTTATTGTTATTGAATACTTCAGAATCATAATACCCCTGATTATGGAGTCTCAGCTTGACCATATAATTTATGACTTTTCCTAATTCTGTATAAAATCACTTCAACTGAGCTCCCCCAAAACCATTTTACATTTAGGTGCAAGCATTTAGAAGAAATGGAGAAAGGTACCCATGTGTGCAGCAGTATGGACGCAATCACTTGTTCTGCCTTCCTGCCACCGTGGCCTTTAACTACTACTCATAATGCTGAGAAGATTCAATCCTGCAGTCATGATGTAGGCTGCAATTTTATGCAAAAGTACTAGGGAGCCATTCACAGTGAATTTATTGCTCAGTGACTTGCACACAATTACAGTATTAAAGCTCTTAACGGACCTAGAATGGTTCATGTGGATTAAGTAATTTGGAAGACAGGCCGGTCCTAGGCATGCAGCACTGAATACAGAATACAGAATAATAATAGAGTTGGAAGGGACTTTGGAGGTCTTCTAGTCCAACCCACTGCTAAAAGCAGGAGATCCTATACCAGAGTTTCCCAACCTTTCTGGCTTTATGGACTGGCAGGGGTAGCACTAGCACTAGCACTTAGACTCATATACCGCTTCACAGTGCTTTACAGCCCTCTCTAAGTGGCTTACAGAGTCAGCATACTGCCCCTCAAAACAATCTGGGTCCTCATTTTACTGACCTCGGAAGGATGGAAGGCTGAGTCAACCTTGAGCCTGGTGAGATTTGAAATGCCAAATTGCAGGCAGCCAGCAGTCAGCAGAAGTAGCCTGCAGTCTTGCACTCTAACCACTGCACCCCCGTGGCTCATATAATAAATTAATTTATGAAACAGCTCTCTCCAATTCATAAAACTAATACATTCATTGGGGTGAGAATAGAACACAAAGCAAATATATACAAGTCCCCTAGATAGGTGCCTTTCATGACACTTGACTTAAGGTTTTCGCTCATCATCAGCAATCTGGATCTGGCTAGCTGGGGAATTCTGGGAATTGAAGTCCACAGTTTGTAAAGTTGTCAAGGTTAGACACACTGACACTAAACTTTGTTCCCTGTGAGGACCACTGTCCTCAGGGAGAGCGAAGGTCACCCCACTGGTTGATTCTAAAAAAAAAGATTCAGCAAATTCAAAAAGGATCATGTTAACTTTTAAACTTTTTCACATTGAATGACACATCCAGCCTTTGATTGACATACTGGCAACAACAATCCTAAAAGCAAATGGGTCTAGACGATAAAATGGTGACAACTGGATAAAAAGTTAAGCAATTAACTAATTTTGTTTAATCATTGTCTTCCGATGCAAATAATATCTACTTTTTTATGTTGTGCTAAAATTGCAATTTTTGCATCAATGACTTGTTATCCTAGGAAATGCTTCCAAGTTCATGCTGATCTATGACTAATAAAAATTTGATTTGATTTGATGGATCCAATGTTTTGGGGAAAAATATTCACCTCTGAAGCCATAGCTTCCACATTTGTGATCTATTTGAAATCTATGAGCAGAGAATATTTATTTATTTATTTATTTATCAAATTTGGAGACCACTCATTTTGCTTATAGAGTGACTCTGGATTGTGTACAATTAAATATTCAACCAGCATCAAATAGTCAATATTCAATTAAATATTCAAATATACAATTAAATATATTCAAATATACAGCTAAATATTCAACTGGCATCACTTAATGGATTATATTTTCAAACATATAGGTCTTTCTTTCAAGTCATCTAAGAGAGCTAGGGATTTGTTTCCAAAGAAGAGATTCCTTCTCCTAGATAGGCTGATTTGACTTGGTTGAGTGGAGAGAACAAAAGTCACATGACTACAATGTGAGCTACATAAATTGCCTCTCAGTAAAGTGGAGGAAGGTAGTTTGAAACCAGTTTGGGGACCAGCGTGTGAAATAAACCTATGAAAAGAAGGAGAATCCAAGTTATCTCTTGTGGCTGGAAATACAGGCCAAGAGAAAAGTACTGCTCTGTCTTGACCTTTGCAAATGAAGAAGGTCAAAAGGAGAATTGCCCAGGCAGAAACAGTGACCCCAGAGGCTATTACAGAAGTAATAGCAGATGTTAAACAGAAGCTCCTAGTGTGGCAGAAGCCAGTGGGAGTCTACCCTAAAGGAGTCGCCCAGCAGAGGATGCAGCTCCCCCAGAACCTCTGAAGATGGCATGGCAGGATGGGCAATTGGAACGGGCTGGCAAAATAGGGTTCTCTTTGGCAAAATGTTTTAAGCTTTAAACAATTCAGGATCTCCTTAGGGAATTCGGAAGAAATTTATTTAGCTAGATTGGAATCACAACTAATCTCATCTCATGTCTTGAGAACCAAATGAGATAGGTCATCATTCAAATGCTAGGATTTATTTTTATTTTTATTTTTTTTTAAAAAAACAAACCCTCACACTTCATTTCTAAAGAGCCCGCCAATTATCTTCGACTCACATTGTTCACGGAATTTTTCCTGGCACTTCAAGTAGCTGGAAGAGGTTTCTGGATAGGTACCGCACATATATCCTTCACGTGTACAGAAAACATTTTCAGATTAAGAACCAAAAGAGTCACCAATGTGATGTGAAGTGCCTTGATTAGGCAAGTCACATTGCCAATAAAGGAGAATATTCGTACCTCGGGGTTGAAATGAGGTGTCCTTGGTGCTTTTTGAGCTTGGTTGTTATCTTGCAGATGTTAGCACCGATGGTGTTACCTAGTTTGGTGTTGAATTTATATTTTACCAACAATAAAGGGAAGCTAGTATGGATCTATTTCAAGCTACTTAGCTCTCATCAGCTAGCCATACCCTTCTGGGATTCAAACCTGGCCCAGTTGCATATTAGCTGACAAAGTGAGGAGAGCCTGTGCGTTACATGTTAATACATCTACCTAATATGCAAGCAGCCCGGGTTCGAATCCGAGAAGGATATGGCTAGCTGATGAGAGCTAAATAGCTTGAAATAGGTCTATACTAGTCTCCCTTTATTTCTTTGTCGGTAAAACATAAATTCAACATTTCAATGGTTTGGCTGGTGGGTTATTAGAAATTAGATCTTGAGGCTTTATACGCCAATGAATGTAGGACTATGATTTGCCGTGGCTAACTTGGTCTGTTTATTTCAACCTGAACATTCTTATCTTCAGCCTCAACATTCCCTGATATAGATCATGGGAAATATTCGCTCAAGCATATTAACTCATGTTGCAATTCATTTTCATTAATATAAAAGATGGCCAAAGCTGATGTAGATACTAAAGCGGGAAATATTCTTCTGGCCCTGGTTTTTAAATCTTCTATTTTGAGATACCCAAATCTGATTATTAGCCTACAAATAAAAAGTCCTGGTCAGTAAAATTAAGGGATTTTTTTTCTTTGTTGAGGGTCACTGAATAGATGAATGTGCTCTAAAAATGCAGGTCTTTGCATTTGGTAATATACAGGAGAGCCAGTCAATAGGACAATGGCCATGATGATGCCCCGTGGTTTGCCAAGTGAACTGAAGGGACATTATAATTAAGCTACTGCCTGTTTAATTAAGCTTATTATTGTCAGAGTCATGCCAGTGTTTGGGGGGAAGCAGCTGGAAAGAGAATAACACTAGGGTTGACATGTTTTCAGTACTTTTGCCACAGCTGTGCAAGTCTATGTATTTTAAAGGGAAAAGGTGATTCAGAGCATGGTTAATTATCATGTAACCCTTGTCAGCAATTCCTTAAATAAGCTGTATTAAGCTTTCCCTCAACTGCATGAAGCTAGGAAAAGACCCATTTGATTTAAGGAGATGCAGATGGTGATAGGTGCAAGATGCACCTCCACAGGCCCTTTGAATCCAGACCATTGAAATTTTGCAAATCAAACTGTTTGCTCCCCGCCCCCCTTCCTTTTCACTGCTGTGGAAGTGCTGCTGGTGAAAGAAAGACACGAGCACTGATGGCGTTACGTAGTTTGGTAATGAAACGTCTGTGAGAAAAGCAAGCTCAAATAGGATCCTTCATTTCAACCTTGAGCTACAAATATTCTCTTTTATTGGAAAGACAGTAGGAAGATACCACGATTTGTTGTATTCAATCCCTCAAAAAGAAATCCTTGATATCTGACACAGCTTCTGAGAGACCATAAGATGGCAGTTTTAGAAATTCAAAGACTGAAATAGGGATGATCAGGTTTAAAAAGAGCCATGAAATGTAGCAGTGGTTAGTGATATTTTTTGTTTACCTAAGCTTTGTCGCTGGAAACCTTTCCTCTGTGGAGGGCTGAGGCTTCTTTATATATTATATTTATCAAGCTTTTATACAATTTTTACACTTGCACACATGTAGCTGGTCTGGGACTAATGCTTCAGAATATAGGTGGAAGAGTTTCAAGCATGAATCCCTCCTTGCATTAAATAAGACCAAACAAACCCCCCAAGGAATCCCTTTTTCTATAAAGAAAAAGCGGCACATTAGAGGGGGAGAAAAAGCAAGCTCAGAAATTTTCTTCCCACCTTCTTGTAAGTGGGAAATTTATGAAAAAGGAGTGAAACCAAACATACAATAATCCCCTCGAGTTGTATAATTTCAGAAAGGATTGGTTGCCTTTTCTGGTTATTCAGCACTTAGCACTAGCATTTAGACTTATATGCCGCTTCACAGTGCTTTACAGCCTTCTCTAAGCGGTTTACAGAGTCAGCATCTTGCCCCCAACAATCTGGGCCCTCATTTTACCAACCTCAGAAGGATGGAAGGTTAAGTCAACCTTGAGCCGGTGAGAATCGAACTGCCAAACTGCAGGCAGTCGGCAGTCAGCAGAAGTAGCTTGCAATACGGCATTCTAACCACTGCGCCACCACGGCTCAAAGTTCAAATGTACTTTAAAAAAAACAACACTCCATTTCAAACAGATGTTCAGGCTTTCCCTTTTCACACAGACTGGGTATACATAATAAAGTCCAGGCTGGGCTTTGCACTTCCAATTTTAACAGAAGAGAATAGTGTAGCTCAGGGTTGAACTGTGGGATGACCTCTGAGCAGCAAGGACCCCACACTTCCAATTTTGAATGGACCCCAGGGATCTCCCACTGTCTCCTCCTCACAATTTCTGTAAGCACAGAACCTACTTCAGCAAACAGCTCTGGAAGAGATTCTGTTAAATCCCACCCAGAGCCTGTCCTTGCATTTATCAGTAAGGCAAATAGCAAATGCGTTCAGCGAAGTGGCTCTGAACTTGCCTAACATTATCAGGTTTCCCTGACCTCTCTTGGCTGGATAGGAAATCGAAATGGATCTGGTTTAGCTGGAAGCTTATCCTGCCCCTAGAAACTGAGGAAGGTCAGACATCTGTGCCTCTTTCTACACAGTCTTTTAGTAAACTTTGATCTGTAGCTGGCATGTTTGCTGATCCTGGACTAAATAGTGATGTATTTCAGGAAGAACAGGAACGCAGGATAAATAGTTATCCTACATTAATTTTGATCGTATTTTTAAAAAAATGAAATGTATTTTTTCATGCCGATCTGATTCGAGTCCTTTATATGTTGGTTAAGACACACAGACTGGTAATTCCCATAAGATGGCCAGTCACCGTAATAGGGTAAGGATTGTGGGAATTAAATTCTAATGCTAATATATTCTAAACCTTAAGGAACGTTTCTCAGAATTAATATGAAATGTTAACATAAAATATCTTGTAGTGTTTTATTTGAAGTGAACATTCAGGTATTGTAAAGTGTTCTGCTTTATCCACATAATTGGTATAGTTTTGCTGCCCTCACCTGGCTCATCAGAGTATTACAGTACTTCATGCCTTCCTTATTCCTTTGGACTTTTCTCAGTGAGAAGGGTGGGCAGATAATAGTTTAGTAAGAAAAAAAACAGCCCCAAAATGTGGTTTTTAGAAAGCAGGGCTGGAAGATGTTTAACTGCTTTTTTTTTTTTACAATTTAAAACCCAAGGAAGAAATGTAAATTAATATGTATTCCCTATCCAAAGATGCTATTCAATGTGACAATTAAAACGGTAGGATTCATTTTTCTTTTTCTTCCAATTTCTGCCTTGAGGAATGACCAGACTGAGATGGTTCTCCCAGAAAAAATGATGTTTGTGAATGCCTCGTTTTCTCTGCTACTCCCAGAAAATTGAGGGGTATGATTTAGGAGATGGCAGGGAGAAGAAAGGGAATAACCCCATTTCCTGTCATCAAGATACCTACATTGTATTGGAAGCCCTTGTATCAAACTCTTATCTCTGTATCGGTATTTATGATTCTGGATCCAATCCACTGTGGCTTCTTGATTCACAGTGTGAATTAGTTTCCAACCAAAGTTGTAAATAGAGTTTTTATCACATTTTGCAGTCCAGCTTTTCTCCAGGAAGCTGAGTTGTGGTCATGGCAATCATCCCACTTTGTCCTCACAACAATCCAAATATATATTAGTAGAATCTTTCCCTTCCCTTCCCTATCCTATATATTAATGTTACAACGCTCCCTGAGTAAAACAGCTCTGCAACACAGGTGTCTCAGGTCTTCGTCAGGTTGAAGTGTGGAAGTGTGGTAGGCCTGCTTGTAAGCTACGATTCCTGGCTAGCCACACAAAACCTGCAGATTTTCTTTAGGGATAATTGAAGAGTCTGTACACCTGGACACTAGCTCCAGACAGTACGATCAGTACAAACCAGCATTCTTGAACTGTACTTCGAAACATTCTGATGATCAGTGAAGGATCCATCATATAAACGTACCACTGCGGAAGCAAATCTCTTCTGCCAGCGTATGAGCTGCCACATTTTCAAGTAATCTTCAACGTCATCGTCACTTACAGTTCTTGGGTAAAAATATTGTAATGCCCAGGTGCAATCTTTCATCAAGGAATACGATTTGCTTGTTCATCTTTCTTTATTTTTGCTATTTGCATTTTTTGTTCAGTTAGGGTTAAGGTCTACTATTTTGTTGGTACTTCATGCTTTCGTGCTTTTGTGTTTCTGGTAGCCATGGTGATGCTAAGAGACAGGTATAATATAAATATTTTGTTAAATTAATAACCATTTTTTTCTTCCCGTTCCCACAGGACATTCCAGATTATGAAAATATACAGGAACTTCCGTATCTTGATATGGTGATAGCAGAGACTCTGCGCATGTATCCTCCAGCATTCAGGTTAGTAAGATAGGAGACACTCTGGCTGCTGAAGGTTTTTTTTTTTCTTTATGTAGATGATTCACACCACTCCAGGGAATGAATGGGAGTTTTCTCTTAATTTACAAGGGGTCAGGCTTTCTCTGAGTCTTGAAAGAGACCTGGTACAGTACAGGATGTTCCTAAATTCTTAGTGCAGTTTTAAGCTTTAATAATTTCAGAAGTATAAATGTTACAAACTTAAAACAAACAAAAAAAATCATTGGAAAGTTTAATGAATCAAAAATATTTTATACTTACATTTGTGAATTAGGGACAATATGTTTTTGATTTTAAGTTCAAGTCCCTCTGTTTGAAAAATGGCAAGCATTGGGGGGGGAAAGTCAGCTGCATTTGCTGGTTAGCTGAATTCAAGTCACAAACAGCAGTAAAAAGAAAATTCACCTCCCATTACAAGAAGCAAGCTCACAGCAGAAATTTAATTAACAACTGGATGAAAAACATTCAGGGAAACTGGCTCATTTCATGATGAGCATAGATCTAAGAGATGCTGAGCAAGCAAATAAAAATTGAGAGGGTATTTGAACAGCGATTCCCAAAACCAATGTACCATACATCTACTGAATGGAATGTTTCAAAACTCACTTTGCAAAGAATTCTAGCAATGAAACTCCATAAGCTCCAATGAAATTCCATTAGAAGATTATTATTGTAAGAGATGACTAGGCTGAGCCTGAGGGAGGAGTCAAACACATCATCAGTCATGAATCCCTCTGTGCCCACAAGAGATCTAAGTCCAGCCCATCTTGAATTCCTTTCTAGTCTTAACTCCTGTTAATTTCCCTTGACCATTAGTAGTTCAGATTCTTGTATAGAGTTTAAATCTTGCAATAAATCTTTATTTAACACCTACTTGTTCAGAATGATTCGTGGTTATAACAGTACTGAACAAGGGATACTTATGGTAGGTCCTCATAGTTATGGCTATTACAACATCCCTGCAATCACAAGATTGCACTTAGTGACTGGTTTGCAATTATGACAGCGGTTCCCAATCTTTCTGGCTTCACGCTCCTGCGGCAGCGGCAATGGGGGTGAGGAGGTTTCACGCACACAACCTACATCCCATGCATGTGCAAATGTAGCTTTGCAGGCTCACTCACCGCTTGCGGGGCTGGGTCCCAACAGTTTGTGTACTGGGGGTTGAAAGTATCCCTGACTTATGATGTTGCAGCTTCCTGCAGTCATGATTGCAATTTTCACTGGTGGCTTCCAAGCGAAGTCAGTGGGGAAGCCAGCAGGAGGTTGCAAATTTTAGTCACATGACATTATAATAAACGATCATGCAGGATTTGCTTAACGATGGTAACTGGAACAGCTGCAACTGCTGTCCTAAATAGGCATGGTCACATCACATCATATTTTACAATTGCGATGCTTGGTGTCAGAGTTGCCAATCTCAATTACCGATGGTAAGCGCCAACTATCTGTACTTGCTCAACTGCTACATGAAGATTACTGTTCAAGGTTATACAGTTGACTTTTTCTTCAACATTGGCTAACAAATATTCTTCAACAAAAAATTAAAACTTTGATGGATGGAAAAAATGGATAGACCATTTTAAAGTGTGCAAATGCTGGCAGAAAGGTAGTAGATTGTATGTGGTCTCTTGTCATGAATGATTGTCAAAAAAAGCCTGCTTTAGAATATGCTCCTGCCCATGTTGTTAGAGCTGAATATGGAGGGAAGAATTACTAAAAATAAATTGAATGCTGTGGCAGTGGGATATTTAAGAGGTAAGAAGAGATGGAGTGAAGAATTAATAGAGTTTGAATTAATGCAGATTGAATCCACAAATGAGATCCAGGATGAAGGAAGGATGTGATTTGGTTATACAGAGAGTAAATTAAGACTGAATCAGGCTTTTTTCAGAAAGAGGATGTGAGATCTTTACAGAATGAAAGGAAATGTATGAATGTATATATGGATTTGATGGAATCATGTATGGTTTGTGTGAAAAGTATGGAGACCTATGGTAAATGTATTGTCATAAATTACAATGAATTAGATTTCTATGGACTTATCTTGTACTTTTCCTTGCTTAAGACTATCTACTCTTTTGCTTTGCATAATATTTTTTACCCCACAAGACAATAACATGTTGAGTAGGTATTTGTACTGTATGCCAATATAAAGTCATCTGTTAGCATATTCTCAATAGTCTTTCTAATATTAGAAATCAAGCTGAATCCAGTAGTTTTAAAGCAGGCGACATCTGGTTTTGTTTTCAACCATATATTTTTCCATCAGACATTTCAAACTAACTTTTTTTACTTTAAAACAATGCAGAGATAAACTTTCAAAATGCAAAAACTGCTTTAAAAACATCAAGAAATAAATATGTCAGAAAATTATGGTGGGTATAATTAAAAGTAGCAATAAAAGAAATATTAGGAAACATTTTAACTTGGCAATAAAGAATAATGGTCTTGGAACCATCATAACTAAATAAGACTTTGGATGGAAGGAGCAAACATAGACTCAGAATATAAGAGAAGGAAATATTTCAGATTTCCTTCTCCCAGGTAATTCACAGGATTTATAAAACTGAACCTAAAATGACACTCCACTTTTGTCTGCTGAATTCAGACAAAGCAAAATAAGTGTCATTTGAAAATTTAACAGTGTGGCCGTCAAATGAAGGACATTCGTTTGCAACACTGAATCTTTTTTTGATGTTTTTCCCCTATCATAGTGTACTCTGACAAGACTGAGTCATGATGCAAATGTTGTCCTTATGTGGCATAATTTGCCCTGCATTCTGGGGGGAAAATATTGATAACCATTAGTTAGTGGGAAAACTCCAGGAAATCCTAAAGAATGTTCAGTCTTTCTTTCTTTCTTTCTTTCTTTCTTTCTTTCTTTCTTTCTTTCTTTCTTTCTTTCTTTCTTT
>JANHFL010006795.1:471726-485507 GCA_032468155.1 Oxyrhabdium leporinum | reverse complement strand
ATTCTTTTAGAAAGAACAAAAGAAAAGTTAAAAGAATGCAAATGACCCGCCGTCTGCAAGGAGTATAAATCCTTCCATTCCCCATCATCTGGTCAGAGCTGAAGAAGCTTCTTGGATGAGAAGTGAAAGGTCTTCAAAGAAAAACTAGAAAGTCCAGTTGCCTCTTGAAAAAGCACCTTTGGGACATTCAAAGTAAAGGATTAAGAAAATCTGAATAATGATGGGCTATAAAACCAGAACCCGCTGAAGATGGAATACCAGCATTTGTATTTCAGAAGCATAGCCATTTGTCTATTTGTTATACTACTATGCTCAGTGCCTCCCCCTCTCTCTCACACACACACACAAATGTACACACACACACGTACACGTGTACACACACACACACACTGTAACATTCTGAGTTGAACGACTGCACCTATATAGAACCATCTACCTAGTTTAGTAAAAAATACCTTATATCCCAGTTCTGGTAAAGCTGTCTTGTCCCAGTGAGGTGGAATGTGTGTAGCACTTTCCTTTGATTGTTCTGTTTTGCTTGTAAATAAAGAGATTTCAGAATTAACCAACACTTTCTTTTATATAATGCAAAGGGGAAAAATGTTCATCAAGCAAAGTCAAGGAATTCTGATTCGGAATGTGACTTCAAAGCAAATCTTAAGAACATCTATAAGTTGAATGAAGGAGGGGAAATTGAAGCAATCAGCAATACTTTGAGTGATGTGTGAGTAAACTTCTTTCCTTATTCTTGGTCTACATTGAGAGCACCTAGCTTCATCCCCATATAAAATAAACATTAAAAATACAGGCAAAAGTTTGACCACACCATGCCTGTCATTTAGACCTTTTTTAAAAAACCAATCCTGTGGATATCCTTGAGTTCCAGTGCACCTCGTTATCTATTATTGAACTTTAACCTCTGCACTGGAGCTCTCTTCAGCCCATGCAGATAGTGGACACGTCATATAATAGTTATTTTGGTTCTCTCTTCTTGCCTAAACTGGCTTTCCTCAAGCTTCTGGCCTCCCATTTTCCGCAGAATTGACAACTTGCTAGGAATTTTGCTGGTGTTGAACCAGTATCTTGAGAGGATCCAGATTGGGGAAATCAATCAGGATGGTCTGCAAAATGTACTACTCTGGACTGATAAGAATCCCAAGGAACAACACAATTTTCTAGAGATCTAGACACATACATGAGCACATACAAACTTTCCAAATTACAAACCAAATTATAAGGTCACACCTCCGCTCCAAAAAATCTGGCCACCAACCTGCTTTTCTTTTTCTCCATGTCTTCCGTGGACACAAACCTAGGCCGTCTACAAACACTTCTTTCCGTCTGATATTTCAGGTTTTTCTGTTTCATGGCTGAAAAATGCCCACAGAAACATCTCTCAAAACATTGAATTTGTGGCTGAAGAATGAAAACAAAGTCTGTCTAGGACCTTAGCTGGGTTCTAAGGTGAAACAGTAGGCAGAACAAAGCTTGCCCTTATCTAGATCAGATAAGAACAAATGCAAGAGGGGCTGTTGCTACCTTTTTTTAAACACTGAGATCAAGCTGCCAAAGAGCCCCTTTTTTGTTCTCCAGTTTTTCGGAACTCTTACATGTTACATGTCTTGTAGCTTCTGCCTACAAAATATCAAATGTGCTTCTGGCCCCAAAGATTGTTTACCCCTATGTAAGGCATGTTAAACCCCCTTCCACCCACAGATCTGACCTACCAAGTTTCCAATTTGATTTTTAATTGAAAATTGATGCAAATAAAAATCTATCCCTAAAATCAAGCAGAAAGTCAAGGTGACCTAGCCTTAGCTGCTTATCTCAAAACTCCTTACTATATTCAAAATCTCTTTTATTAACCAAGACATCAAAGGGTCCAAGTTGACTTATTCTCTTTCTTATACAACCCTGATTCCAAATTTTATTAATGCTTTAAAGATGAAAGTTATTTGCCAAGCAAGGCCACTCAAGCAAAGACCCACAGTTCCTTTGCTTAGGAAACTACAAACTCGGATGATACTATCCATGAAATTGGGCCTAGAAGATGATCAAAAACAGTTGAACCTGATTAACAGAGATGTACGATTCACCAGCATTTTGCACTGATGTAACAGAGAGGGGGTCTTTTGGACTTTACGTAACAGCTTAATCAGCTATGTTTAAGCCAGGTGCATAGTTATTCAATCATAGCACTTTTGTAATTTGAGGACAAATTGCTCTCTATCACTAGGTAATCCTACTCAATTTTACGACTAAAGTGGGGGCCATTTGAGCATATCTTGCGGGTAATGAGTAAGGGTAAGGATCTCTGGTGGCAGTGTTTGAATGTAGTATTGCAGGCTAATTTTGCCAACAGCCTGGAGTTCGACCCTGACAGGATTCAAGGTTGACTCAGCTTTCTATCCTTCCGAGGTCGGTAAAATGAGAACCCAAACTGTTAGGGGCAATAGGCAAATAATGCTGACTTTGTGAACCACCCATTGTGTAAAGCACTATGGTGCAGTGTATAAGCCTAACTCCTGTTGCTAACGGAGAAATTTATAATTGCTTGTTTAAAGTTCAGGACAGCCACTGCCACAATATCTGTATAAAACAATGGAGTTTGGAGGGGGTTTTTTTTGTGATGTATAAGGATATTAGGTATCCAAGAAAAGGGCATCGGGGAAACAGTTTAAGAACCATGATAACTTAATTATATCCAAGTTTATTAATGCAAAATCTGCTTACTTGATTTCTAATCAGATGGGCCTTTCTTCCTAATAGATAATATTAGGCTAAAGGAACCAAATATTATGGCCAAAGGAGATCAACACGGATCTTTATCTGGTGCTATTTCCAAATAACACAGCTGATACAAGAGGGAAAACACACCTTTAAAATCAATCTCATAATTCTGTGTCCCAGCCGAGAACTTGAGGTTCGTAAATGCTTCAGACTGGTAGGCTTTCTCCAAGTCAAAGCTGGTCACAGTAGCAGCAGTATGATCATCATCCTGATACCACAGAACCAAACAAAAGTATTTGCACATCACTCCAGAAAAATCTAGGTTCTTTGAATTTTGTTTTTAAAAAGGACTTTCTTCAGAATTAGAATGACTTATCTATTTCTAGATTGTTTAAAGCGGTTTCAAATTTATGCTGGAAATGCTGAAAACATGAATTTTATCTTACTTGGGGAAGTTGTAAAAAAAAAAAAGAAGCCAGAATATTTGGGTTTCAAACAACTTTATCAACTTTATTAATATAAAAACTTTTCTCCGGGAGAAAAAAAATCTGTGACTATTGGATAGACAATTTGAGAAGTATTATGAAAGATTGTTTTTTTGTATTTGGTAACTGCTGTGAGATTCTATGCACAAAAATTGAAAGGCTCTGGAATACCCACAATGGAGGAATGGTTGGTGAAAATGACAGACTTTGCAGAAATGGCAAAACTGATTTATTTAACTAGGAAAATGACAACAATTGGATTAATAAGTGACTGGAAGCCCTTTATGGACTTTTTGTCGAAAACAGGAAAAAAATAACTTGTGATTTATGGGTTTTGACAATTGGAAAGGGTAGCCCTGGAAAGAAGGGGACCATGATATAACTACAGAGATGGGAAGTGACACACGAGGGTAGCCACCTAAAGATGCCACTTATTGTTCCTGGAAGAGAGTCCAAATCAACTGCCAGTCTACATAATATATTTGCTGCTTAGCCCCAACATTACTTCTCTATTGCAACCAATGGTCAATGCAAGGGTTTGCCCCATTTTCTTCCCAATGCTGGAGGTGAAATCTACTCTTCCTGAACTCTCAATCCTTCCTCCATGAAAGAACAGAGAGCTACAGACTGAATGAAAAATTTCCTCCATGGTGCACGAAGAAATCTTAAGCCCTGTCTCCTAATTAGAAGTGGCTGAGCCTTCCTTCTGGTTTCAATAAACAAGAATGATTACCAAATGAGACCAGCTACTGGAAAGCAGTTTCACCAGCTATCCATTTATTTCCAACGTTGTCCAGACTAAAACTTAACAGCCAGGGATTTTGGATCCATGTCTATTTTTGCATGTATGAGCCAGAATGTTTTGATTATACATGAGATGGCCTTTCTTTTGATGCTGAAGCAGGTATGTGCCCCAAATACTGCATACCATTTGTACCATCAGGCTTTCCTGATACCCATCATTTATTAAAATATTTATTCTAAGATGAAATTAAACTCTGCGTGTCACCTCTTGCAGTAAACAACAACCTGTCATAGTTTAATTTTTATTGGCTGCCTTACTACAGATGATAAGTATTGAAGTCTGTTCCCTCATCTTTCCAACACCTTTTTGTTTGGTGTTTTTAAAAAACTTCAGTATATTTTTTTGTTCTTGTTATTAAAGTTTCCATTTTGTACTTGTTTCTTAATTTCACTGCTTCTCTGTTTAGGTAACAAAGTTTTTCCAATACGGGTAGTTCTCAAGTTACAACCATAGTTGGGATGAGAATTTCCACTGTTAAGCAAGGTGGTTGTTGAATGAGTTGCACCTGATTTTATGATCTTTTTTTGCCACAACTGTTAAGCAAATCACCACAATTGTTAAGTGAATAGCATGGTTATTTAGCAAATCCAGTTTCCCCCATTGACTTTGCTTATTGGAAGTCAGCTGCGAAGGTCACAAATGGTGGTCATATGGCCCCAGGATGCTGCAACTATCATAACTCCATACCAGTTGCTAAGTGCCCAAATTATCATCACGTGATGATGGGGATGCTGCAATAATTTTAAGCGTGAGGACAAATCATAGGTAACTTTTTCAAGTGTGTTGTAACTTTGAACGGCCACTAAATGAATGGTTGTGTAGTAAGTAAATAACTACCTGTAACTAATCTAGGTGCTGCTCTTACACAGATCTATTCCGACATGTGTTATGGAGGACCAAGTAGGATAACCCACCATTTATATGTTGCATTAATTTAGTAGTAAAAGAGGAAGGTCAGCTGGATTTTTATTAAATATATCAAAGTTATTAAAGGTACCAAAGTCATTAGGATACCATGCAGTTGTGTTTTTCTGGCTGGCTGGGAAACTCTAAGAGTTGAAATCCACTCATCTGAAGAAGATGACAACATGATTTCAATGTTAGTAAGGCTTACTTGCTTTCCGTATTCTTTCCATAGATTGCATTCATCCTTCCAGTACCAGATCCAATCTGTTGTAAGAATATAGTGTGGAGGCTTGGTCACAGAAGATGGGGTGGAAAGCCGTCTAATTTTAGCAGAGTCGCATGTCATACTGGAGAAATTGAATTGCATGAATAATGCCTGCCCTGGTTGTCTCAATCGGAATATACTGTGGAAAATGGGATTTTAAAAAGTTATAATTTTTCTTTTTAAAGGTTTGTTCTAGCCTATTTCAGTGATGGCCTGTCAAAAGTAACATACAACATTTTGAGTGACACATCAGCGTTCACCAATACCCAATGCTGAGTGCCACAGTTCAGGATGGGTAGATGGGGGGAGGGGGAGATAGACAATTGTTTATTTTCTGTGTGTGTGCGTGTGCGTGTTTAAAACATGCCAGAAGAGTCAAGTTAGCATTTTCTGAATTTTTGGCATGCCGAGCCCAAAAGATTCACCATCGTTCTTCTATTTTCAAGGACTTTTTATGGAAGCTAGAAAAATATATTAGAACCGTGAGAAATATTTTCTGCACGGAAAGAAAAGTTTTAGCTTTCCATCCTTTACAATAGTGGCTGCATCATATTTGCTTTGAAAGTTACGTTTCTAAGGATAGGTGAAGCTAATTTAGAACAAGAATGCTTTCACTCAAAATAAGTTTTACCCAACCTCAGAGGCACAATCCCAAAACCAAATCTAAGAAATGAAATATTTTTTATCCAGGATAAAGATGGACAGCTTTCAAAAATATAGATGCTAAAGGAGAAATCCAGAAGCATAAAAAATTCAATCTGAAACAATTATTCCTTTTCGTCTTGTCACAAAAAAAAAGTTTTTTAAAAGCAAAAAATATTTATAAAAGACATTGTTTCAACATAAAGTGCTTTCACAACTACAGCAATAATTAAGCATATGACCTTATTCAGAACCTCACTGTAAAGCCAGAATTATAAGTAGCTGGTATCATAGTCATAAAAGAGTACATTTCTATGTTACTTAAGCAAGAAGCAACTGAAAAGACTTGTATCATTTATATATTTATAAGATACTAATTTATATTGCATTTCACTGGTACAGCTTTGTGTGCTAAGACTCTCAAACCTTGGATAGAACCAGGTTAATGATAAATACTCTATTAGTACTTAGCTTTTGTTTAAAATCAAATGTTTGAAAATCTCCCCTTCCATTATTCTCATTCTTCCCATCTTTGCAAACTCAAAAGAGGAAAAGGAAAAACTCAATCTCACTGATAAAACTCAAGAGTAAATTGGGACCAATTGAATTCTATATCCTTTTGTACTGACTTCGTCAAAATCTTAAGTGTAACTTACATGAGTCTAAAAGTTGAATTATATGAAGCACATAGTCCACTTTCAGATTCTATAGTAAATATAAAGCAACCCAATCCAGATTAGGATCTGAATATGGAATGAGAGAAACCATTTCCACCACCACCTCATCCTTTTCTAATATATTCCTGAGAGACTGAGAAGAAAAACTCTATTGGAGAGAAACATTTTTGCAAACAAAGAAGCTTGAAAGATTTAGCTTTTCTCACCCACTTGCTATCTGTACCTGATTACTGTATATTTACACTAAATGTAAGTCCAGAAACAGAGTAGCACAATATGTGATTTATGTATGATTGAAAGTATCAAGAATTGCACACATTTTGATTGTGACATTTATGCCAGTTAGATAACCAAGAAAAAAGGCGATAGCAAGCCACTTCCAAAAATGTTGCCAAGAAAACTGGAATTTCAACAAATCAGGAGTCAAATCTGATTTGAACATCCTCCCCCACACCTTTAATTTACATAGGAAGTTATATTAAAATGTTTCATATCATGTCTACATATTACAATAATAGGCAAACCATTAAAAACCAGTTAAACATGCATTAAAGTAGTCAAAGAAGCAGCAAAACAGCATCAATACAATTCAAGTAAAAAAAGAACATGTTATTATAAGAACAAATTATTACTATATTTATACCTTTCATTGTCTGGGTCACAGAAGGCTTTTTCAATTTTCTTCATATTGTCCATGTCTTTCCACAAAGTACCATTTAAAACTTGCCATCTATATGGCAAATGGTAGTGAACTCGGGTACATTTATCTAAATAAACAAACCCATGTTATACTGTATTACATTATTCATCCATTAAGATACTTTTCAAGGAGACACGTAAGGAATTTGTACTGATGAAATTGCCAGGCATACAGGGGTGGAGAGCCTCTTGCAAATGTTCAGTGTTTAGACCTTTTATTTTCTCTTTTGCAAATACTTATAAACAGTACATCAGCTGCACATTAATTGCTTGGTTTGGGCTACATATCAGAAATCATCAAAGATATTACAAAGCAGACCTCGAGTTTTTAAGAGAGCTCCAAAACTGGGCTGCAAAGAAAGAACCAAAAGCCCTCATAATTCTTTGCTGAATAATTAGTCCAGATCTTTGCAGCCTAAATATGGTAGTTCTAGTTCTTAATTATTCATTCTCACATACATCATAACAGCAAGATGACAACCTCACTTCACAGCACAAACATGAAATTACGCTAATACATTTTTTTCTTCTACTGAAGGCACTGTATTAGAAGTGAGTAGTGGCAGAGATGAAGAAGTCCTGTGGTATACATCTAAGCTGCTCTGAAATGATGCTAAAGGTCAATTTTGTGGTATCTGGAAATTCACAAATCCAAGACTAGTTTGATAAAGGGAAGCCATTTTTCTGAATGGTGATGGTCTCCATAGAGATAGAGACCAAAGAGCCATCAATCTAGGGATCCTTTATTTTGGATTTCTGTACTGAGCAAGGATTGGGTTTAGTCTAAATCAAGGATGTCAAACTCGATTTCATTGAGGGCCACAGGGTTGTGTTTGACCTTGGGTGGGTATGGGGTGTGTGGCTAGTTCAATGTTACTCGTGTTGGAGGTGCCTGTGGTGGCCCAAGCACTCTGCCAGCGAAAACAGGCTCCTGAGCTCAGTTTTTGGCTGCAATGGCCTCCTGCAACCCTCTGCCAACAAAAATGGAGCTCGAGAGGGCCTCCCGTGGCCCTCACGATCTTTGTTTTTGGCTGCGATGGCCTCCTGCAACCCTCTGCCAGGGAAAACGGAACTTGGGAGGGCCGCACGTGGCCCTCCCGAGCTCAGTTTTCACTGGTAGAGGCACCACAGGCCAGTCCTTTGCTGTTTCCAAGGCAGCCCCATGGGCCAGATCTAAGCACCCTGTGGGCCGGATCTGGCCTGCAGGCCTTGAGTTTGGCACCCCTGGCCTAAATGATGTTTTCTAACTCCATGATTCTAAGGGTATGGTGAGAAATGATAACATTCATATCACATATCAGAAACAGGGAAAGCCAGCTGGTTTTACCCCACTTACCTTGAAAGCTACAACTTTTCCTAATATAGTATAAGCAAATTATATCTGATTCATCAATGTCTGAGGTGGACACTACTTGATTTTCTCTTCTCTCTAAGGAAAAATGAGGTACACATTTTGACTCAAGATGACAAAAGATACATTGTTTTAAATTCTTCCAATTCTCCCCATCGCCCTCAAGGGAAAAAATAAGTACTCAGATCAGCTCTAGAATTACAAAGACAGACAGAAATTGTGAATAAAAAGGTTATGGGTGGGAGCATGACTTCAAAGAGGATTTCTTGATTGCATTAAGACTCCATAAGAAGAGAGTTCTGTTCTGCAAAAAAGCAGGAAGATTTTAGAGCAGCTTTTTGGACTAACATATATTACTAAGAAGCCCAAGTTTTTGTGAGATGTACCTCCTATCTTTCTCTCAGCATTTCAATTGCTTGCAGCAAGGACAGTTGTTATTCCTCTTACAAACACAATCAAGAAGAGAAAATTGCATGAAATTTTAATGTACTTTGGCCTTGTCTTAGCATGGGATGTGAATTCAGTCCCTGGTTCATGTATCATGGTTTATCCAATCAACTGAACCAGTCAGCAAAACACTATTAAAACAAATCATGCTGCAATGAATAAACTATTTTATGCTTTATATAATTTTCTTACTGAAAGTTTTAACAACTACAATGAAAACTAATACAAACTAAAACAGAAAAGGAGAAGCAGAAAGGGAGAGAAAAAAGAAAAAGCTAAAAGTGCAGAAAGAAAAAAGTAGCAAAACTGTAGGAAAAAATAAAGATATAAAGAGTAGCTTCAGATATTCCTCACAGCACTTATAAGTACAATTGTTTAGACAATTGTCTCTAAAATTATATCATGGATCTCTTATTTTATAATCTATCCTGTTTAATCATCAAAACTGTAAGTTTCTTTTTTTCTTTTTTTTACTCAAAAGGCTATAGGGGTTTCCAGTTACGAATAAAATGTAGATACAGTGATACTTTGGTACTCAACTGCTTTGAAACTCATCGAACTCTTTAGCTTATTGCAAATAAATATTTGTGGAGAACAAAATTAGTAGAAGAATAGGAATTTCATGAGTTTTCTCAGATTGATGTGGAATGACCAAATCATTCAGGGAAACAAATAACAAGATACTTCACATAGATTAACGTATTGATTTACATAACTGGCTTTATTAGACTTATATCCTTACTTTCATTTATCTCAAGATGGTATATATAGCACTCCCTATTTTTTCCATAACCCTGAATGGTTCAGGTAGACCTTAGTCAACAAACACTCATTCAGTGACTGTTCAAAGTTACGACAGTGTTGAATGAGTGGTACTTATGACTGGTTCTCAAAATTCTGGCCATCCCAGCGTCTCCACACTTAGGGAATCACAACCCAGGTGCTTGGCAACCAATTCACACTTAGAAAGGCTGCAGTGTCCTGCAGTTGACTTGTGATCTTTCTTGCCAGCTTCCCACAAACAAAGTCAATGGGGGAGCCAGCACGGCACTTCAGAAAGCGCTCCTGTAACACATTCCTACTACTTCTGCTGTTTTTTTCTCCTGAGGGTCCTGGCTATGGAGTATGAGATCCCTTGGATTTTGTACTTTGTAGCACACACCTGCAACCACTCTGTAGCACAGGAAGGCCTTCCCAGCCATGCTTGTGCAGTGCTGTGGCAGCCACTGGTGCATCCTCTTGCAGCTAGTGACAGCCACTCCCTATCTGGCCACCCTCCCACTGCATCATACCACTGACCTGTTCACAGACCACTTATGGCTTCCTGATGGCTTCAATGATTCTGCACAAAGAAATCCTTATTTAACAACCCATGATCCTCACTCAACAACAGAAATGGAGACCGCTGGAATTGCTGTTGCTAAGTGATATAGTCACATGTCACATTTTATGACTCCACTGCTTAGCTATAGAAAGTCCAGTCCAAATTACATCCTTAAACGAGAACTTGTAATTTGAGCTAAAAAAGAATGGCTGGTAATTGCCAATTAATCATGCAGCAGACAGAAAATGAGCTTTCCAAATGTTTATCTTCCCATAAATTATTTAAAACTCAACTCTGCAATCCTAATTGGCAAATAGCCAAATACAGCCTACTTAATACTGTTTCCAATTCCATAATTGATAAACACAGCTGAGAAAGCATGGAATACCAACTATTATTTTTTTCTCTATTTTCAGAGGGGACCAAGTTGGTCATATAATGCTATGTGGACAGATGTAATCCTTGCACAGCTCCTTGAACATCAGTAAATGTCAAGACTTAAGTGTGAGTTATCCCAATGCAAAGCTTCTGCATCATAAACCAGCTAACTGTTATAATACTAAGCAGAGAGATGATTCTGACAGTGCAACTCTCCCAACCTACTGCTTTCCAGTTATGCAAAGATAACAACTCCCAGAATCTGTTAGCACACTAGAAAAATTAGGAATTGTATTCCCAACACCGAGGGCATCAGATTGAAAATAGTACATCAATCATTTCCAAATAAGAGAAAGTACTTTACCGCTATACTTGGAAGATGTGTTGTTTTTTATGTCATACACATTCCTGTAGAACAATGGAATTTTACTAATCAAAGCTTGGCTCATCCCCCACTTCTCCAGTTTCTCATAACATTCAGGATTAAAAATATCATGAGAGCGTCTGCAGTTACTCCCAAATCTACATTCTCCTTGGAGGTAGTAGTGGCATATATGAAGTTTAACACAGATCTTCTTAAAGGTGCATGATCCATGAGGCCCATCCCCTTTGTTGTAATATGGACAGATCTAAGAAAGAGAAGAAAATATTATATTGGTATCCTTGAAGCAAATGGATATATTCAGTCTATCTCTAGCCAAGCAAAGATGTAAATACACAATTATGCCTAAATGTTCACAAAGAACATGTGATTAAAGCATTTCTAGAGACGTTTAGAAATGGAGCCAGGAACCATCCTAACTCAATACCAGGTGCACATCTTCTAGTACACAAGGTTCTATTCCCACCTATGACTACCGACGGCACTGATAGATTGCTTCCTTCCTAAATGCCTATTCAGATCACTCAATGGCAATTTTCCACTGCCTTATTAAAGGAACCCAACAGTATATACCAGGGGTGTTAAACACAAGGCCCATGGGCAGGATCCAGCCTGTGATGTGGTTGGATCCAGCCTGCGGGGCTGTCCTGGAAAATGTAAGGGGCTGTCCTGTGTGGCTTTGGCCTTGTCTACACAATGTGAATAGGAAACATCAGGCTAGTGTGGCTTCGGCCTGGTCTACCCAATGCAAAGAGGAAACATGCCAACAGTTTGGGGAGTGGCATCAATACGGCTACACCTACCCAATCAGCCACACCCACTGGGCGCATCAAGCTGACCACACCCACCCAGTTGGTCAAACCCACCCAGCACCACCACCCCCCCGAGATCAACCACAGCCCTGATGTGGACCTCAAAGAAATTGAGACTCCCCAGTATATACTATGTCTCTTTATTATAAAGTTAGCTATGCTGTAACCTTAGATTTATGGTCTTCATTTATTTGGAAGATTATTATACCCCACTTATTCAATAGAGGCTTTGAAAGCAAGATTAAATCAAAATAAAAATATTAAGCCCAATAATTGAGATTGCTTTGGTTTTCTTTTGGTGCCTTCAAGTCAGCCAACTCCTGACAACTGCCTGGACATGTTCCTGCAATTTTCTTGCCACAGATCTGGCCACAATGGTTGGCTATTGCCTTCTTCCTAGGGCTGAGAGAAAGTGATTAGCCCGAGGCCAGTCAACTGCTTTGTGCCCAAGATGAGACTGAAACTCAGTCTTCCTGTTTCTAGCCTAGTGCCTTAACCATCACACGAAACTGGCTCTCTAACTAGAATTACTAATTCATCACTGGAAAGGCCACTGATAGTCACTAAAAGTGCACCCCTTAATACAGGTAGTCCTTGACTTAAAATCATTCATTTAGTGACCAGTCAAAGCTACAATGACACTGGAAGAAGTGACTTATTGGTTTTCAGACATACAACTGGTTGCAGCAACCCCATGGTCACATGATCAAAATTTGGATGCCTGGCAACCGCTTCGAATTTATGACAGTTGCACTTGTCCTGGGATCACGTGATCATCTGTTGCAACCTTCTAACAAGCAAAGTGAATCCAGATTCACTTAACCATTGTGTTACTAACTTAACAACTTCACTGATTCACTTAATAACTGTGGCAAGAAAGGTCATTAAATGTGGCAAGACATACTTAACTGTCTCACTTAGCAACAGAAATGTTGGGCTCAGTTGTGGTCATAAGTTGAGGACTACCTATAAAAGATGAAATTCTCCCAACATTGAATCTCTTGAGTAAATTAGAATGGTTCAGTGGGCCATATCTTGCACAATGGAAATTTCATTGCCTAACAAGCATCAATTGTGATAATCTCACCTCAGGCAAGAGTGAAGGATCATTCTGAAGCAACAGTTGACATAATTCATCAGAGTTTAAGACATCTAGACCATGTTCTTTTAGCACAGAGAAGTTGTGGCCTGTATCAATGTCATGGATATACTTGCATGGTTTCCTAAAGGTTTTGAAAATATTAAACATGGTTTTTAATTGTATCCAGATTTAAGTTTTAAACTATACACTGTTCATAGGCATGAGCAGACAGCAGAAAATTGGTATGTAGACTGATAATGAAAGCTTAGCTGGGTCAGCCCTTGGACTAGGGACTTCGTGGGAATTCCAAGGATGGCAATTTAAAATCTAGGAATCAAAAATAATATAATCGGGGAAGAAAGCAATGGCAGACTATTTCCATTTCATGCTAAGCAATCTGTACAGCTACCGTGTTTCTCAGAAAACACGACCCACCCCAATAATAAGCCCAACAGTACTTTTTTGGGTGTGGGCCTAATATTACCCCTACCCCGAAAATAGGCCCAGGGAGATGGGCATAACCAGCATGAGTAGTGGCGTAGGCCTGGGGGGGGGGCAACTGTCCGGCTGCAGCTGCAGCCCACTGGCACCTTGGGGCAGCGTTCGCCAGAGAGCCTCCATTCCAAACGCTGAAGTTTCGGAATGGAGGCTTGTTGGCGAACGGGAGGAAAATGGGGAGGGGGGACTTTCCTGCTTGCCATCCTTCCCTCAGTCTGTGTTGAGCTTGAGGAATAGATGACAGGCAGGCAAATCCCCCCCTTCCCATTGTCCTCCAATTCGTCCAAAAGCCTCCATGC
>JANHFL010006795.1:456484-471626 GCA_032468155.1 Oxyrhabdium leporinum | reverse complement strand
TGAGGTGGCTGGATGGAGTCACTGAAGCAGTCGGTGTGAGCTTAAATGGACTCTGGGGGATGGTAGAGGACAGGAAGGCCTGGAGGAACATTGTCCATGGGGACATGGTGGGTCGGACATGACTTCGCGACTAACAACAACAACAATATACCACAAGTTACACCATAATGTGATTTATGTCTTAAGGCGTATCATCTACTCACTGTGTTTTATTCATTAAACTATGGTTAAGAATCCATGGCTTGGTGTGATGTGTGAATCCATCTTCCATCTCTAAAGATTTACTAAAATTAAGCTACACAGATTGTTAAAATGAGAAAGAAGTTGGTTTCTCATTTCCAATACAGTAGCTAGTTCCAGAAGGAAAATATGTAGCAAAAGTGATTCAAAAGTAGATTTAACTGAGATGCCCTTAAGTGAAGGAAACAAGCATGCCTATACCTTAACATTTATCAGTTCCCTGGGCCACCTAAACTCATTTCAAACCTGGCTAGTACATAATCTATCCCCACTGTTCCAATTTAAACTACTTTCTTTTTGAAGCCCATTAACTTTAATAAAGGAATATCAGCTTGGATCTATTCTGAATTTTTCTCCCTTACATCCTAGAGCATTTGGCACATTCATTAGTATATTCTGCAAGATGAAGGTAGACTTTGTCTCTGAAAGTGGAAGATTAAGGCTTTTGAAGCTTTAATCTATTTTAGCTTTCTGTAGAAACAAGTGAGAAAGAAGTTTCTTAGGAATAAGGATTGTTTCCTATAAATTTGTAAGGATGCCCTGTTTGCTACAATTTACCTGACTATCAAAGAGTAATTTGGAAAAAGATTTTTTTAAAAGAGGAAAAGATCAGATATAACATAATACTTGGCAAGGGACTCTTAAACATTTGAAATGATCCTCCGGTGAGCTTGGTTCTGCATTAGTCTGATTTTCTTGAAAATAGAACTAGTGGCTTGCTTTTAATTTTTCCCTGGACGCTTTATCAACCTTTCACTGTAGTCTCAAACCCTGAGATTATTAGGCATTCCCTACTGAAGTTCAAATCGGAGCCAAATCTGTTTAACTTCTGTATTATGGAGGGTTGACTACGTGCTGAAGCAATAAGCTTACCAGCTTTAGATGACAAAAACCGAACTAAATTCCAATGAAATCTCTGAAGTGCTTCTTCCCTGGATTTATAACTGAATATTAGATTGTAATTGTAAATATTGTTCTCATATTTAAGTCCATGATTCATGCTTGCCTATGAAACTCAGTTCTTAAGAAGTCAACCTTCAGATTAATACAACCAATGTTAGAAGATTACACGAAGCGTTGTCATGAGAAGCAGATGTTCAGAGACATTTAGGAATGATAGGAAATAGGATTTTTCAAGGTGCACTATGAATGATGTATAATTGTAACACACAAAGACACATACCATCCATCACATGCAATGTTACAGAAAGACCAGACTCTGAAGTTAATGGATTTTCTTACAGAAGTAACAACTGCATCCTTCTTTGTCTCTGGGCATGACTGTTGAAGAAAATGTTCTCAGTTGGTGAAGAAACCCTATTGAAACCCAGCATCATGACATTGTTTCCTGTTTTACATCGTTCCCTTCCTTTCAAGGTTTAATAAAGGGGTAAATAAAGAGGCAGATGATGCCAACTGATAAGCCAGAGGGGAAAAACTTTTCCTTTAGTGAAATAACCTTCCATCATATATATAGCTGCACCCACATGTTTAATATTTAGGAAACTTTTTAATACATGGGTTTTTTTCCATGTGCATTTGGGGATCGAAGCAAGAGTAGGTGATGTACCTGAGTTAGTTATTAATCTGTTTATTTTAAAGTTATGCAGTGCTGTCATTGGATTATGCTTTATACCATATTCATGTTATGCTTGTATGGGTTTATTATTTCGATGATCTGTTGATTATTGCAATGTATATATGTTATATGTAATTATAGGTGGATGCTGTTAAGTGCTTGGAGATTAGAGACTGAAGTGGCATGAAAACATCTGTAATAATTAAAAATAAATATATCACTGTACAGATGCGGAAGGATAACAGAAGTAGAGGTTCTCCCTTTTTGGGGAGAAAGAAGATAGAGATTGATAAATAGGGAACGTTACCTGTTGCTTCAGGTAATGGTTCATATTATGAGCCAGACATCAGTGGTTTTCAGCAGTAGACAAAGAACATTTAACTGTGTATCACTGTTTTTAAAGTACTACATCCATTTATGTAAGTAAGTAGTGGCCAGGCTATTCCAAGTGCAAAATTAACTGGCACACATCTGGATGTCATTTGGTTTTAAGTCAAAGCCTCTATATTTTAAGAGGCTTTTTATTCAGTGCTGTCTTAGAGATTTGATGCCTTCCCTTTTGGTTCACCCATTAAATGCCACCTCCCCCAAATATTAGTACTGTATTGCTTTTTATATCACTTGAAAATTCTTTTAGTTTTTGTTTCCTGTCTGTCTGCTGTTTTGTACAGTTAATATTATTGTTTTCATTGTCTAATTTTTGTAATTGTAATTTTTGTAAATTGTCTTGAGTATCTCTGAATAGGCAAGGTATAAATAAAAGATCCATGTGTTTATGTATTGATTCTGCTTAGCTGAGAGATTTGTAGGATAAAACTAATTTTTAAAAATGCTATGAGAATCTATCAGGAATGGCTAAATGTTATTAAGGTTACAATCCAATCGTCAGCCTTTTTTGTCATGCCAAAATCATGCTTGATTTCCATGTGAATA
The DNA here is from genome assembly GCA_032468155.1 of Oxyrhabdium leporinum. Lineage (NCBI taxonomy): Eukaryota > Metazoa > Chordata > Lepidosauria > Squamata > Cyclocoridae > Oxyrhabdium > Oxyrhabdium leporinum. The sequence goes on along the minus strand of JANHFL010006795.1, from coordinate 468,874 downwards.
ACCACCCATATAGAAAAAATATATAATTAGGAAAAAAAAAACTGTCTTAGTAGAAAATGTGTCTGTGTTTTTCTTCTCATGACCTCCTGACATTTATGAGAAATTCAGAAGAGTCAGTAAATACAAGGCAGGGATTTTTTAAAAATTGATTAACGGTGAATCCCAAATGCATTTTGCTAGGTACATTTTATTGTTATTCATGAAATTATGCTCTCAGCATCTTTAGAAAACATTAAGCATTTCATTTGATTTTCAATATGTGCAGATCTGTTCCTTCTTGTTGTGGTTTTCAAGGGTTCCTTTCTCAATGGGACTTCCCAAAGAAGCCCTGTGTTGGGTTACAAACAGTAGTGGCATGAGAAACAATGCTGATTGCTGGGAATTATCCCTAAAAATGGTATTGTAGCTCCTCTGAGGCCTACTTGGGTGGATAGAACCACCCTCATAATCACATACATTGCCTTTGGCATAAATAATTTGCATATATTGGAAAATATGAAGCATTAATCAACTTATGTACATTTGTATTTGAGCTCAAGTACTTCTTTTCAACTCAGCCATTCTTTCCTTTATTTGATTGTATTCTTTAAAATCATTTTTTTCTCTTTAAGCACATTACACAATACCCTTTTCCCATGCTTCTTTTTTTTGGGCGGGCGGGCAGTATTCATTCCAATTCACATCCTCTTTCATTTCATGACTTCTCCATTCATCCTTTTCTCACCTTCTATTAGCATAACTCCACAGGCCTCTGTGGCAGTCTGCAATATTTTGTTTTGTTCTTTTTCCACATGTCTGATTTCTATTATTATGTTGGGAAACATTTCTTCATACAGAACTTGTACTACTTCTGCAGTTGTTCTACTTTCATACAACTTCTCTTTTATTCCCCTTATCTATTCTTTCCATTGTCAAATATGTTCCATATTAGGGGTTTATCCTTACATTCTTCACTAATTTCTTGCAAAAAAAAATCATTAAAAACAATCATGCATTTTAAGTTAACCCTAAGACTCCTATTTAACCATATGTTAGAAATAAATCAACCTCTTTTCACACATCTATTGTTCACATTCAATCTGGGTTCCTGAATGAGCCAATGGCTCATATACCCTCATCTCTTTTCCATTCACCTGATCATATCATCTAACAAAATATTTTTTCTTCTGAGTTACATCTATTCAGAATGATGCACAACTTTTATTAAAACTCATTCTTGGTGCTTTCATTGTCAGTTTTCCTTGCAGCATAACATGTGTGCTGCATGATACATCCCCAGATGCCTCTCCAGATGTTAGTTCGGAGGAGGATATACCGGGCCCCAATACACCAGGAGGAGAGGCAGCCGAAGGCTCCAGGGTGAAGGCTGTGAATCCAAGCAAGGTGGAGTGGCCGTAGGGAGAGCGACCGGATGAACAGCTGGATAAGAATGGGATGGTTGAGGCACAGCTGCAACAGGACAACACTGAGGCTTCGGGTGGGGGGAGCATCCAACTGCAGCCAGTCAGCAATAAGGAAGAGGAACTGCCTTCTCCATCTAATTCAAGACCAAGTGGAGAAAAGGCAGGAGCAGCAGAGGTCAGTTCAACTACTCATGAGGCGGCAGCCCCCCCAGCTTAATGGACTATTCAGGAGCTGGCTATTTAACACAGCAGAAGGAAGGGAATGATGGTGGGAACAATGTGTCATTTTCTGGCCCTGTGTGCTCCTGTGCTCCTGACTCTTGACTTGGAATTTGGATTGTTTTGTGGACTCTGGACTTGTCCCTGCCCATGTCCTTTGACTTTGCACACTTGGCTCTGATTCTTGGACTTACTCTTTGTCTTGTGGATTGCCTTGGCTTTCTGGATTTGTCTTGCTTTCATGGACTGGCCTTGACACAGTGGACTTGCCTTGCCTTGAATTCATTGAGGGTGTTCTATTTGTTGGCGGAGGAAATTTCTGAAGAATATTAATTCAGAGTTGCAATCTCCAATAAAGACTCCTAACTTCTCAATGTGTGTGTGTGAGAGACAGTGGGACAACCTATGAGCCCTATGTTTATATGGATTTACAACATCTTAGATGATACCAGTTCCTACTTTGAATTATATATTTTAGTCATACTTCCATTCATAATTATACCTGTAGCTTCATTTCCATAATTATATTGCTAAATTGAACAAAACTCTGGGTTATAGATGGAGAGTACTTTAAAACATGATAAGTCAAACCCCTGGGCTTCACATTCTTTAATTATAAGGAAATGTCTTCTTGGTCCAGACTTTAAACATCTGTTATCATGGCTAAAATAAGCTCTTCAAAAGTTGCTACCAAACTGTAATTCTTAATATGACAAAAGTTAGATATTATCTAATGCCCATGTTGCAAAAATATTAATTGATTATGATTAATTGATTATGTACCACTAAGTTGGTGTCAGTTCTTAGCAACCACATAGATAGATTTTCTCCATGATGATCTGTCCCTAACCTGGCTCTTCAGCGTTTCCAATGGCGCATTCCTATAACTGAGTCTATCTCCCTTGTTGCTGATTCTTTTTCTTTTCATCATTCCGGGTATTAGTACCTTCTCCAGCTAGGGCTTTGCATAATGCATCCAAAGTTATAATTTGAGCTTGAATAATGCTCATTTTATCTAACTAATTTTAATGCAAATTAAATCAAGCTTAGCTTTTCTTCCATCTTCTTCATCCAGCTTCTGTCTAATTTTTTTTTTACTTTGCCAAAGTAAAAGACCTTATCAGGCAGTGAATATTTCTGGAAGAAAATAGTCCTCTCCAAATGACACAGACAAGTCTGTTACCTTTAAAAAGACATTTCATGTAGATGTAGATCTTAATGACCAAAGAGGCAGATAACATGAAAAGGGATCTTATAAGGGCTTTGATCTGGCTGACAGTCAGCAATCCTAATAAAGACTCAAGGTGTTATACAGAACAGAACACAGAAATAAATTTCAATTTTGTCTTCAAGCTTGCTATATTTTTAAATGGGGACATATGTGGAACATGAATGAACAAGAGGGCAGGGAAAGAGAAACAGAGACATTAACTGTTTTCAATTTGTATACCTATCTGTATAAAAGAAGTTAAGTTTTCAAGAGTAATTTTGCACTGCATCTCAGTTGAGTGTCCATAGGATTGCATAGAGACATAAATGCATGCCCATCATGCTACTCATTTTGGACTAAACAATCCGATGTAAAACACAAAAATGGAGTAGAAAATGGTAAGCCAAATAAAGATATGATGTAAGAAAAAGAGGAAATAAAGTTAAAGCTAGTGAAACTACTGGCACAAGACAATATATACTTCTTTATATGATTTTCTCCTTACAGCCTCTCCTTTTTCCACCTTCTCCAAAACCATTTTGTTTTGCCTTTTCTACTTTAAACCTCTCTCTTTTACATATCTATAATTTGTATTAAAAGTATTTATGTAATTAAGAGATAAACAAGATAGGAGGGGAAGGGAATGTTTCAGTCCATAAACACCATAATAAATATAGTGCTTCGTAAGGGCTATAATTGTCTTTACTGTAAAAGACTAATAGGGTCATTTCTCCAAAAAATGTTACAGTGGATTAAATGAATATCATATTCACTTGCACAGCAGAAGTAAAATTGAATTGGCACTATCTCCAATTGAAGTAAAATTGAATTGGCACTATCTATATTTTCTCTGTGTGTGTGTGTGTGTGTGTGTGTGTGTGTGTGTATGTTCAAACATTTCAGTTTCCTTTTGCTTCCATCTGATGACTATACAGAGATTTTCAGCATAAATCTGATAACCTGAATGTTTATGACTTCTCTACCTAACCCAGAGAATTCCAAGATTGGTGTCTGAATTATGTATAAGAGATAGCTAAAAAAAATAAGCTTTGAAAGATTACCTAAATTAAACTCACAACACTGGTGTGTGCGTGTGTGTGTGCACGCACGCCTGCATGTGTTATGTAAACATACGTACCTAGATATATTTGTATTATATCTGGATATATATTTGCCTTTGCCAATCCACATATGCAAATTCTAGATAGAGTGGAATTTCTTATTAAAAAGAAATATACAGTTATTCCTCCTTACAACAGTGACTGTTCAAAGTTATAGTGGCACTGAAAAAAGTGACTTATCAGTTTTTCACACTTATGACCCTTGCAGCATCCCCAAGGTCACATGTTCAAAAGTCAGATGCTTGGCAATTGATTAATATTTATGATGTTCTGCGGTAATGTGATCCCCTTTTGCAAGTTTCTGACCACCAAAGTCAACGGAGAAGCCAGATTCATTTAACAACTTTGGCAAGGAAGGTTGTAAAATGGGGCAAAACTTACTTAACAACTGTCTCATTTAGCAACAGAAATTTTGTACTCATAAGACAAGGGCTACCTGTACATTAAGAGAAAGAGCTTTATGCACATCTGAAATGATACAGGTCAACGGCTGAGTTCATACATCATGCGAAGCTGTAATGTTCGGTTCTGGCTTACAACATATACAAGCAAATTTTATTATGGTCAATGACAACAAAATGTGAGCCCATTCACCTTGGTTTATAAACCAGACTTTATGTATAAACCAGGTTATTACATACCACAAAACAAATTAGAGTGAAAATCAACTACCACTAAACACAGTGCATAAACTAAGACGTTCCTAAAATGTGGATTTTTCTGTTATCCAAACAGCACTATCCATATGGAAGAAATGTATGGGAACCACCACAGTTTGCAGAACTGCCACATTATTTAGGGGAACCTTCCAAACTGCTGATGGAGCATACTTTGTAGGATGCAATGCTTCTTACTAATAACAATATTTGCTGATTTAGTCCCCAACCACAAGTAAGTCTTTAAGACAGACATCCTGCATACAAGAATTCCCCTTACCGTAGTTACTACAAAGGCTCTATTTTTGTGTCTGGTGCAAAAAAAAACCAAGCCCTTTTAATGTTCCATAGTTGAAGTAAGTTTATGTCACCTTTAGATTAGAATTCAATTTAATTAATGACATTTTCTGCATTTTGGACTGAACATGTCTTCTATTTCTTATTATTGTAGAGCTTACTGTTTATTAAATTTGCTTTTGCATCAGTTCTGACCAATATGTTTTCAGTATTACGGTCCTGAAAATATCAGCATGGAATTTCAGGAGATATTATTATTTTCATGGTCCAACCAGCAGGGGTAAGGTAGTGTTTGTTTCACTAGGTGTTCTTTAAATAACTTTACACAGCTATGTTTTTGAGGATAGGGGCTCATTTCCATATAACAATCTTTCCATTTGCCATAGATGCATATAGAATCTATGTGAGATTAATCAGCATCGTATAAGTAAAATATGATGTTGAAGAGTATGTAAATCTGTTACAGTAAAAAGTAGTTGCCAACATCACCAGATAACTGTAAATTTTATTCTACATCATTTGAGGACCATCATGAGTTATGCTGATTCTACCCATAACATCTACTTTTGAAGGCCGAGGACATTGTGTGTGTGCGTGTGTGTATGCGTGAAGCAAACTTTCCATCCGATAAATGCACAAGCTATATGGATAGAAAAATGTTACTTGTGGAAAGGCGCTAATAATATAATTTATTTTCCTTTTGTATAATACGAACGTGTGGGAACCTTCATTGCTCAGAAAGGGGGATAATGAATATTGAATCACCCTTTTTGTACTCTCCTTTTCGTCAACTGGAGAGGAAGAGGCATTGATTTGCTCCCTACAACTTTTCGGTCAGCAGAAATTAACAAAGTTGTAGATCAGTTGTTTATGTGGAAGCTAAGGATAAAAACACTGGTGTCTTGAAAGCATTTCTGTTCAGACTTCAAAGACCAGAGCCTGGTTCAACAGAATTTTGAAGTATTATCCTTTTTAATAATGATTAAAAACAACTCTACTACAGCTGATAGCAGCTTGTAAAACAAAAAAAAAAAAACCCTCCCTTTATTTTTTATTTAATTTGTTTATTAAATGTATGTGCTGCCCAGCTCCCTGATAAGATAACTCTCTTATAGTAATTTCTTTCCAGACCGATGCATTTCCACCCCTTTCATCTTCCTTTTTCCAGAAAAACAATAAAATTTAATTCTATGAATGGGAGAAACTAAAGTTTTTCCTTAATGTCTTTATTGAAACGAATGGACATCAGGATGCTTCCCATTGGCTTGGGCTTGGCCATTTCCTTACAACTGCCCTCTGTCATGTTGCAGAATCACTCCATCATCATTAACAAGCATTGACAAGTCAATTGTAATTACTGTTCTAATGTCTCCATATTGTTACATGATACCTCCAGTCAAGAGTAGTGAAATGCACCATGCCTAAAGCAGATTTCCCAAGTTTTAATCAAGCAATGAGAATAATTTTATCAGCTTAATTTATTTGGAAACCCATCCATGGAATTTGTAAATCATGGTTCATGTCAAAGTAAACACCTTGGTGCTTTCCAATTGTCTAGGATTTCAATTTGCATTAGCCCAGCACCCTGGCAAGGAGTTCTGGGAGCTATAATCCAAACCCTAAAAGGGCTCCTGATTCCTGGTTTGACATTATATATGAAGCCAGTTGATAGATTCTTAGCCACAATTTAGCACAATGTTAACAAAAATATAGTTCAGTCTACAGTTCATATCTCTTGTCTGATTAAATCTAAGCCCTTGATTTTCCTTAAAGTTTTACATTATGGGAGGAAAGCTGACTTAGTCAATCAGGAATCTGGTAGCATCTTCTCTGACTAACAAATTGTATTAAAAGGCATAAGTGTTTGTAAGCCAAAGTTCACTTCATCAGGTGCATTAGTATATCTAGATCAGGGGTGTCAGACTCGCGGCATCACGTTGTTAGGTGACGTATCACAACTTTTATCCCCTTCGCTAAAATGGGGTTGGGCGTGGCCAGCGCGTGACGCATCCGTCCTGTGGGCCGGGAGTTTGACAGCCCTGATCTAGACTGATGTAGGATACAAACTAGGGGAAGGTAGTGAGTGGGAGAGGGAAGAAGAGATATTTTAGTTATGTAGATGCACATGCGTACATGTAAGACAGAATATGATTAGTTTATAAGGTAACAATTATAATGTGTAAAAACTTAGTATGTTTGTTGAGTCTTTTTGAGATTGCCTGAAACCTTTCAATGACTTTTGACAGTTTCTTACTCAATGGTATTGTTAAAAATCTGCGATGGTGTGGCTTTGGAATTTTACATAGTTTAAAATAGTTATTTCCATTTGTTTTCAACAAAAGTGTCCATTTTACCCGAATGGTTGCCCTCTCTGTAACATTAAGGAACTTCCTTTTTTCTCACTGCTTTCGTCTATGTAAAGGCGATCTTTATACATCAACTAAGACTGCATTGTACCACATCTTTTATTTGCAAAGAAATCCCCAAATGGAATACTTCCCTAAAACTCTCTACATAATACAGCCTCTCTACTGATTGACTTCTGTGACTGTTAGCAATTCCTGTTCCATTAAAGCAGGTATTCCTTAGTAAGCTGCTTTTAAAAATCCACTCTTCTAGCTTTAGTCATATTTTGGCTTCCTTTTAGAAGTCTCCAGGTGAGTGCGTGGAAAGAGATTGACAGGTATGTACAAGACTGATTCCAGGTTAAAAAAATTATTTTAGTGGGTATAACGAAAGGTGTAATAACACTGGATGATTGGGGCTAGAGTGCTAGACCATCCCAGATGTCCTCTATTCTGCTGAGACCGGCTCTGTCATCTCAGCCAGTATGGGCAAAATGATAAGGAAACATGAGAATTATAATTTACTGCATCTGGAGGAGACCAATTTGTTAGCCTTATTCTACCTATTCTTTTAATGATGGGATTCATTTAAAAGAGTGGTTAGTTCGAAATGCATGGCATTTCTTGGGATAATAATGGTGCAGGTATTAACTGTGGCTCATTACAAATAGCATGTGCTGTCCCAGTGTAAAGAAGTTATATGTCAAGTGTAAAGAAGTTATATGACAGAAAGAAGTTATATGTCAACGCCAGTAATTATTCAAGTTCTAACAATTGCCTCAATATATCAGAAGTTGACACTAGAATTTCAAAACTTTAATATTTGCAAAGCTTTTTGGAGCAGCTCAAAACCCCACAAGGAGTTCAGTGCATATTTATCTCAATTGTGGCCATGAAATCAAAATGTATTTATAATATCATATTTCTTTATTTCATTCCTTTTACTCATAAATTTAAGTAGACTATTCCAGAATTTACAGAATTTGAGATATGGTTCTTTATGTGCTCTTTTTGTTTTTAATTTTTTTCTTTTGTCTTTGTAAATATGTGGTTGAAAATTTAGAGTTTTTAAAACCTATTTCAAAGGACAGACGCCAAATACAGGAAGCATATGTGTTTATCCAAATATGGATAGATGCTATAGCACTGCATCAATTGAAAAGCTGGTGGGAAAAAAATAACACAATGCTCAAACGATGCCGTGTTTTAAAAATATTTATGTTTAACTCTATAGTGCAAAGTTTTTCATTTTATTTCATATATAAAGGTTAAAGAATTCTAGTGTATGTATATCTATAGAGACAAATGATTACATACCACAAGAACTAAAAATGTGATGAAGTAAATAAGTAATTAACAGGCTAATCATTTGCTAATATTAATCCTCTCTAATCCTTGGGTCTTCACTCTATTTTGACTAATTTGAACCACCAGCTTCTTAATAGTTTATGTTGCCAAAAAGTGCTTTGGGAAATATACTGATGAGTAAGCTCACAGCCTGAATTTTTAACAAGTGCCCCTAATATTAGGAGTTCGGTCTAAGTTCACAATGTATCATTTCTGCATGACATCTGGGAAAATGAAGCACTACTTTCATAAATTATATCTCTGTTTGATCTCTCACACAGGCTTGAAGATTTGATTTGGGATTTTAAAATGGTAAGTATAAACTCTTAATGTCTTGTTTGGGAACAATTACCCTTTTGTATCTACGAATCATTTATAAAGGAGTATGACTTAGAACCAGAACAATTCACATTTAGATCTACCCTCACCCATGGAATCTCAGTGGGTGATCTGAGCCAGTAATTTACTATTTACTATGAGGCACGGTGGTGCAGTGGTTAGAGTGCAGTACTGCAAGCTACTTCTGCTGATTGCCAGTTGACTGTAATTTGGCAGTTCAAATCTCACCAGGCTTAAGGTTGACTCAGCCTTCCATCCTTCTGAGGTGGGTAAAATGAGGATCCAAAATGTTGGGGGCAATATGCTGGCTCTAAAAGCGCTTAGAGAGGGCTGTAAAGCACTGTAAAGCGGTATATAAGTCTACGTGCTATTGCTATTGCTATTTCCCAGCCCAAAAATGTTTGTTAGAATCAGAAAACAGGAGGAGACTATGCTACACTTATCATCTCAAGGTTCAAAGAAAAAAGTGTAATATTAATCCAAAAGTAACTAATAAATATATAATGTCCACTTAACTAGTATACAAGTTGGTTTTATAACTGGACTAATACTAGATAGGCAAGTAAATGTTAGTTATAAAATGAATGAAGAATAAGAAGGACAGATTGTAATGATAAAGATGTCCTGTAGTTAAACCTATGGTACATTTCAGCTTTCCAAACATTGCTTTTTGTTCATTTTTGGTAGCCAATGTAGTTGAAGTCCAACCTGGGGCTTCATGCATTTTCACTAGTGGGAACACACACGTTATGTCTTTATGAGCTATGTAGAAGTAATGCAAAAAAGAATGGGACAAGTTGCCATGGCACAATTTGCTGCTGGAAAATGTATCGCAGGACAACTCAACAATTTAACTTCATTATTTAAAATAATTTAAAATATATTTTAATTTTTGTCATTTGCATTTCATTTTGTCCCTCCTTTTGCATCCTTTCTTTAATGATTCTATTTCACTTTTTTTTTTTGTTATGCAACTTTTATCCTATGGCGAGTTGGACATGTCGAGTTGGCTGGTCACATGGTTCAATTTTTTCAACCTGATTATTTGGGACTGCAACTCCCAGAATTCATTTACTCACCCACCAAGAGGGCATTCAAACCAACATTGCTAATTTATACTGTATAGTGTACATTACATTATTCTTTTAATTGGATCTTGACTCAGGGAAGAGCAAGAGGGGGCTAAATCTTCCCTTTTTGAAGGCTCAGATACCCAGGTCTGTGTTCCAATGTTCTATTTAATTATCATGGCTCTTGCGCCCTTTCCACCGCCCAGAGGCATACCAAAGCAAACCAATGTTTATGGTTGCAGAGTTTTATAGGCCAAGACTTATTTGGACAAGCTCTTGAAGATGCGTTGGAGGTGTTACAGCAACATTCTGATGGCACCAATAATTCTATATCAGGTAAAAATGAAAAACAAGGTCAATTTACTGTTTTATTATGATTAGTTTCTGAATGAATGTATATAAATATTTATAGAGATTTGTGCAAATATATTTTTTAAAAATCGAATACATTCAACATAAAATATTTGATAAATTACATTAAGAGCAAAACATGAGATATAGAGAGAGCTATTATGCAGTGAATCCTTTTTTTATCAATTTGTTGTCTTTTTATTGTGCCATTCCTCCACGATTCTCAGCCTAATATATGGGATATTTACTCTATATCAAAAGTATCCCACTTCAAGAGACTCAAAGGGCTACTATAGGAGAAGAGCAGGCAGACCCTGGGGGCGGACTCAAGAGAGAACTCAGCCTTGAATTGTTACATGTCCACAAATGCTACAAGTCCAGCCCCTCTTGAATTCTGTTAACTCTTATCTAGCATCAATTTAGTGCTGACTGCTAGTTAATCAGATTCTCGTGTATAGGCTCGAGCAATTAATCTTCTGAATTGGAACATACATGTGATCCTGATTCTTCATGGCTGGTGGCTACAGAAAAAAAAAAGTGCTTCTCTTTAACTGCCCATTCACGGTAGAACAGTTTACCACTAGAGATCAGGCTCAATCCGACCATGTTCACCTCTCACTAGCAGGTTCAAACAAAACTCTGGTTACAGTGAAATGGGTGCTTTATTGGAAGATCTTTATTGGAAGATATAGCTAGGATCCTGGACAGGGTCCATCTATGTGGTCACTCAGAGACAGCACTGGCTTGATTGGCCATAGTCAGTCAGTCAGTCATGGACATTAGACTTTTAAACTACCCAGTGTCACATGGTTATGATAGCTTAAACAACTAATAAAGAAAGAAATAGACTCAAGAGATATAGCCTTATGTTATTGGGACTGAACTCAGTTGCTTGGAGTCAGGAGTATTAAAGGGTATAAGAAGTGAATTCGGCTTCAGTTTCTATAAGGTGCCATTTTTCTCCACAATCCCCCCCAGGTTCCCCAAATATGTCAAAAAGTCCATTTTTAAAAAGCTCAACCACTATGACAGGGGCTCAGAATTGTTGTTTGCAAACCCCACTTTTTCCAACCATGCCCACATGAGTATAGCCATGGTGAAAAACAGAATGGAACTATTGAATCACAGCCTACCCTAATGCCCTAATCTGTCCTGTTTCTGTGCAAATCAGACATTAACCTATATCTGGATCCCTACTTGCAGTGAATCATGATGTACTGGACAAGGAACATATGTCGCTCCTCAGATTTGAATTTTCTTTAAATTAGCCCTACATTGTCCACATAGGTAAAATAAAATGCTTCTCACAAATGTGTTTTATTCTTGTGATTGAGGAAAAATTGTAACTGGGCTTAAAACAGGATTCCAATCTTCTGTTGATTATTCTTATTTCCTTTCCTTCATTCCTTCTCATGTACTCTAATCCATTTTTTCCCCTTAGGAGATTATAAAAACTATCTGACTTGCCATCATAATCTTTTTCAAACAAATATGAATAACTTGCCTGAGTCTTTCACTGGAGAAACAACATATAACTGGAATAATACAACAGTAAGTGAAACATTAAAATGTACAAGGGATTAATAATTTAATTTAATTTAATAATTTAATTTATTTTTTTATGCTTTGTATTGCTTTGACATCTTTTTTAAAAGTATAGGTTAAGTTTGAAGAATATTGTCACTCTGTTTGGTATTTAGAAATTTATGGGAGGCTTTATCATTAGTGATGACAAGAGGAGAATTACAAGAGTGTAACCTTATGAATCCTATTTTGATAATAAATCTTATTGCACACTGTAGAAACTACTTCTCTGTTAATATGCCTAAAAGTTCAGTATGGTCCTAATTAAGGGACTATAAAATTCTCTTATTATAAGAAGTCATGTTAATTTATTCTGGGTGGGCTTCAAAAACCTCAGCAACAGGTTCGCTGCTCGGGTGCTGGGTGGGCGTGGCCTAGTCGGCCTCCTGCACCATGGTCACGGGGGTGTTTTCAACTTCCCCGAGGTCCAGAGGCTTTGCTGGAGCCT
>JANHFL010006795.1:437593-456384 GCA_032468155.1 Oxyrhabdium leporinum | reverse complement strand
TCCCACCCCTCCCACCCTTCCACTCATTATATGTTTCTTAGCACAGAAAGGACCAGAACTCAGGATTTGGCAGCTACCACTCTTTAGGTCAACCATTCAATTATAAGTGGCTACAGAATCAAAGTTCCAGATCACATTGACAATTAAAATGAGGTTTAGTCACAGGTGGGAAGAGGGAAGGAGATGCCTCACAACAAACCTAATGGACCAACTGAGGCATTTGCCTGTCCCACCAGATCCAACAGAATGAGTTAGAACAGCATTTGGCAGGCTCTAACCAGCAGGCCTTTTCTGTTGTGGTGCTTGCATTGTGAAAACTTCACCCTGTCCCCAGAGATGAGGTTGGCCTCATCACTCCTGAATTTCAGATCAGTCTTTCCCAACCCACTTTCCCAAAAGCCTTGAGTTGCTGCTTCTAGAATATCCAACAATGGGAACTCTAGGAAATCTGTATTAACATATTTAGAGGTCTCCAGTTGACATCAGTGGACAATTGTCCCAGATTAATAATTATTTTGTCTTCCAAGGGATTTTGGGAATTTTGGAACTGACAAGGAAACTTGACATTCCTAACAGTACAAAACACTTCCAATCAGATTAAAACAAGTGTGTGTCTCTAATAAAACACACATTTGAGAACCCACTTTTTTTTTAATTTTTAATCATATACTGTGCTATAACAGCCTTGCTGGATGAATTTATGGCTTGCATTAAACCGTCAATTGTTTAAGTTATTGTTTATTGAGGAAGTTATAATGGTCTTAGGTGTATACAATTCAAAGTCATAGTTTACTAGAACGCAGTGACTAAATTTACATGTCATACTAGACCAAAACAAATAAAGCACATTAAGGCTTAGCATAAAATATGAGCGCAGCTGTGGTACAATGAACTAGAAAATGGCTCATGATGCATATAACTTACAGTAACTTCAGCCAATTGCTCAATCTCAGTTTTCATAACTGAATCGTGCTAAGGTTTCATTTAATTCATTTTGAAATTCCAAAATAAATTACATCATACAGCCATTCCATTTATAGCCTTGTCATTTTGCTTCTGGGCAGGTCGGAAAAGACTACGACTGTTTGAATATATTCTTGAGTCTCTTCATAACCCAGATATGGCAAACTGTATCCAGTGGATAGATAAAGCCAATGGTGTCTTCCAGTTTATTTCCAAAAACAAGGAGAAATTGGCAGAACAGTGGGGAGAACGCAAAGGGAACCGGAAAGTCATGACCTACCAGAAAATGGCAAGAGCCTTGAGGAACTATGGGAGAACAGGAGAAATAACTAAAATTCGAAGAAAGCTGACCTATCAGTTTGGTGCTGTGGTTTTGCGAAAGCTCTCTCTAGCCTGCTTTTCAGGAAAAGATGGAAATACTGATGATCAATTTGTTAAAGCTGAACAGGAATGCCTGTATGCAGCTGACTGGCTTACTTATCAAAACTGCATAAACCAAAAAGGCTGTGACCTACAACAGGACAGCAGCCTTACAAGTTCATTCTACTATGAAGCTTACTAGATGAAACTTTTTCCTCATGATGTCTCCTCCCACAAACTTATGTGGAACGATTAACTCACCTGAAAGCATATGCCAGCTACCAGCTACCTCCTTTTAGGCTAATCTGGTGTAGTCTGCAAATAGATTTTGCTGGGAGTAAGCTCTGTTGAACTTCAGAGCAGGCACTTAGAGAACTGAAGTGCCTAGCTGGCACCTCATGTTTAATTGCATCAAGTCTTACTGAATACAAGGGTTTGTTTCTGAGTAGCCATGTATGGATGGGACTTCATCCTCTCTCTTGGTTTATAAGGAAATCTCTTTTATTTCAGTGAATTTTCTCTATCTTACAATTGTTTATTTTTTTTTAGAAGGAACCTTACTGAACTTAGTCCTGCCTGATTGCTTTTAGTATTGCAGTCTTAACAATAAAAGTTAGAGATGTAACACATGAAATAAATATAAATGTGTAACGAAACACATGCGCATGTTAACTTTCTGAATTTTGTTATACCTAAAATATATTAAGAATGACTAGCTTCTGTCGCCTTTACAACTTCATTTAAATCTTAATGTCTGTACTATATTTAAGTGAAGTTTTGATTATATTCATTCCTGTGCTGGTTGCAAATGTAAACTGGAATCTGCTGCATTTCAAGGACAATGGGCTGAGGTGTTATTTCTTAAAACATGAATGTAGGAGCGCAGGAGATCATGCAGAAGGGGAGGATGACTGAGAAAGGGAGGAGAATTATTGCTATGGCAGCAAGTAAAGAGCAACGGCATGATCGTCCTTTTCTCCTACCTGCCTGTGATTGCCATCCCTGGGGGTGTGGAAGGGTCAACATCTGAATTTTTTCAGCACTGGGGGCCCCATCTAAAAATGTTGCCTTGGAATCCGAAGAACTCCTGCATTTATATCAGAAATTTGAAGTTCAGAAAAGGAAAGAAATAAGAAGAGGAAAGGAAGTATGTAGTATACACAGATGAAATTATAATATGTTGAAGTTGGATGACTTTCCCAGTTGAAAAGAAAGAAGATTTTTAGTATGTACCATGGTCTATCCTATGGCTTAGTGTTTTAAAAAGTTCTGCAATTATATGATAAACCAGAGTATGATAATTAAAGAAGCGGTTGAGCTCATATTTAACTTCACTCAATTTTCTTCTGTTTAATACTAAATACAAATGGCAAGATGAAACTAATTTCCCATATCAGCATTTACCAACTTTGACTGAATTTAAATATATATATATAAAAATGAGCTAGCATCTTTTTAGTTGCAGGTTTTAAGATCTACAGCTGAAGTCCAAAATTCAACTTCAACCTGCATCTTTTATCAAGTATAAATCATATAAGAGCACAATTTTAGGATATATTTTTCACTAATAATCAATTGATCAAATTAGTCACTATCAATTGATTTACTGTAAATATGGTTATGGTAGTTATTCAGTTAACATTTTGTAGTTATTTAGAGCAAGATTTTAAGGAAGATTATTGTGTCTATTGTGTGTGATTATTTTTAAAACTTTGTAACATTCAGAAATTATGTATTCTGTATATATGCATCTGTATACACACACACACACATGCACACACACACACACAAACACACATATCTGGAGGGTTTGAACATGTATTTTTATGCAAAATAACATGGATAACTGAGGTTTGTCATGTCTATGAAGATTCTCAGTCATCCAGGTCATGGTTTTCCCAAAGGTGCATTTTCAAAAGGCAACTTGACTTTGTTTTTCCTTGAAGTTTGTCATGCATTCTTAGTGAAAATTCAGTTTTCAGATGTAGAAACACCAAAAAGGAGGCCCTCCACCCATTTTTGCATCTGACTCCTATAATAAAACATGTTAATTAGAATTCACATTTATTCCATTTTTGTTTTATCTGCACTGTTAAGCATCCTGTTGACTAAAGTTAATGAGCCTTGATTTGGAAAAAAAATCATCTCTCTCTCTCTCTCTCTCTCTCTCTCTCTCTCTCTCTCTCTCTCTCTCTGTATTTTCTCTTCTCCAATGCTTTGAAGCTATATTCTTCTAGTCGCATTGCTAATCAACCAACAGCTGTCTGTGTATAAATGAAATTATATTACTCTAAGAGTCCCTAAAAGTTCGGGTTATGTCATTATGTATTATTTCAAAGAATCCTAAAAATGATAGGACGATATCAATCTTGGTTATTCTCTTTTATTTAATCCATGATTAATTTAATGATTGGTTGCTCAATTTTCTGCGTTTGCATGACACTCTGAATCACATAATAAACCAATGAACTGGGGATGTACAATTTGCACATTGTTAGTTGGGGTTTTTTTACAGTCCAATATACATATTGCACAAACAGCTACAGAGAGGCCTATCACAGTTTCCCAATTTACAGGTCCTGGGAAGACGAGATGATGATTAAATCATCTCAAGGATATGTATATATACTGGTAGTATATATATATATATAGCTGTATATATATATATATATATATAGAGAGAGAGAGAGAGAGAGTGTATAGTATCATCAAGACCTATGAAGTTTGAGCAGTTCTTGAGCTGTACTATTCTAAAGTTATAGTATTCTATTAAGTTAGAAGTGAATCATTTGTAAGGTGAATATTTTGATGTTTAAACTGTCACATTTATTATATTTCAATATATTACGGTAATTTCACTTTTCCTTCCAGATTCTAAAAGTAAAGCTCTTCTGTCACTGATATAATTCCTTTTAGATAAAGCAAAGATGTGGAGTCTTCTATATATTGCTCCCATCTAAGGGTTCTCCAGTTTATGGTCACGCAAATCTGGTAGCATCATCTGCTACTCAGATGATGTTTTGGCTGTAGCTCCTGCTTTATGTACATGCTATATGATCATCTCAAGAGATTTTGCCATTATGTAATAGTGAAATAGAGAAAAATCAATAAATGCTGAAGTGCTAGATGTAGTTGTCTCTACAACTGGATGGTGAACATTCATGAGTTTCCCTTTCAACTTCAAAAGAAGCTCTGCTGTTTCATTAAGTGACTCATGTCTTTGACTGTTGACAAAGTACTGCAGTTGGAAAATGAACCAGTGCTACTAACCTTTTAGTCTTAGGGCAAGGCAAGCAGATTAGCAAACTGTTGGTAAGTGAGTCTTTCTGTGAGGGAGATGGGTGATTTCTAAATATGATAAATCAATCAATTAATTCAGAGAGCAGATAATCACAGTATGCCTTCATTGAAACAGGACAAAGCTCTAATGTTCACAATCCTTTTTTGTGCAATCCCTGGCTTTCACTGTAGAAAAAACCTTTTCTAGTAAAACTATTCTGGGAATGAATGAATAGTAATAAATCATTTCAGTGCTACTGCAAAGCAGGTGAAAATCCCAGTGTTTAAGACTGATAGTATCTTACTTGGGTACCACAAGATGGTGCTGTATGTCAAACTAGTTCCCAGGCAAATTTAGTTTTTATTTGGCTCTAGAGGGCCACAAATCATATGGAACTAATTTGCAGTTTGTTGGAAATGTACAGGAAAGGGACCACAACTGATGAAATCAAAGCTGACGTGGTGAATTAATGTTTTTCTTAATTTACTGGGATTCTATGAAAATTCCTCTAAATTGGAATTTATGTAAGGTGGAATAGTCCATTGGCGTCATCTGAGGATTTTTCCTTGGTGAAAATACAGTCGATCCTTCGCTTCTTTTTTCCAGGCTTCCTCATTTCAACCAGAAAAATAGTGGTCAGTTCTGAACCAGCCTTTTTAGCTGTTCTTACTACAGTTAAAAGTGACAACATTTCTAATTTGCCCATTGTCCATGGAGATGCTCAGTCATCCAGGTCATGGTTGTCCCAAAGGTGCTTTGTCAAGAGGCAACTGGACTTTCTGTTTTTTCTTTCTTTTCTGAAGCACTGAAGAAGCTTCTTGGATGAGAAGCGAAATGTCTTCAAAGAAAAAAATCAGAAAGCTCAGCTGCCTCTTGAAAAAAAAAGCATCTTTGGGATAATTTGCCCATTACTACAAAGCCATCCTCTTTGGTTGTCTGGACGAGGGAGCAGCAGCCCACTCCTTCCTAATCAGTTAGCAACTTATACCTTAGTTTCTTTTTTATAGCAGCTTTGCCTATTCTATGTTCATCTTTTCCCGCTCCCAAAAAAAGGATGATTGGGAATGAAACCCTACCATGTCTGAAGGCCATCAAGTGGAAGAAGATTAATGTAGAGCTCCAATCAGTATCAAAGGGAACCCCTCCAATTTCTTAAACACATTCAGCCGAAACAAAAATTTTAATCTTTGTTTTTGAATCATAGAAATTTGAAGGATACGTTTCAACTAATGGAAGAAGTTTAGACACAGAAACTATTCTATATTTAACTATGATGCACCTGCTCTCTGGAATGAGGTTCCCATTGAGATCCTGGTGGCTCCCACCCTCTTGGCATTGCAGAAGGCCTTGAAGATCTGACTCTTTGCCCAGGCCTTTGAATAGGATGGGTGGGGATGTTTTTTTTTCTTGTGGCTCAGTTTTGCCACCTTTGCTTTCTGCATTTTCATTTATTGTTGCATGATTCTCCTGTTTTTGTGAGAACTGCTCAGACCCAGGAAACTACAGACCAATCAGCCTTACATCAATACCTGGGAAGATACTAGAAAACATAATAAAAAACCAAATATATGAACATCTAGAAACAAATAAAGTTATAACTAGTAGCCAGTATGGGTTAGTTAAAAACATATCATGCCAAAGCAATCTTATTGCATTCTTTGACAAAGTGACTAAATTAGTAGACCAGTGAAATACTGTGGACATGGCATACTTAAACTTCAGCAAGGCGTTTGACAAAGTAGACCACAACCTACTTCTTAGTAAACTAGAAAAATGTGGGATAGACAGCATCACCACCAGATGGATTTATAACTGGTTGATAAACCATATTCAATGAATAGTCCTTAATGATATGTCTAAGCAGTGGGCTACCACAAGGTTCTGACTTAGGCCCAGTACTTTTCAATATCTTCATAAATGATTTATATGGGGGAATAGAAGGGGAACTCATCAAATTTGTAGATGACACTAAGTTGGCAGAAATAGCCAACACCCCAGAAGACAAGCTTAGGATTCAAAAAGATCTTGACAGACTTGAACAATGGGCCCCATCCAACAATCCGAAATTTAATGTGGAGAAAAGCAAGGTTTTACACCTAGGCAGGAAAAACCAAAGGCACAAGTACAGAGTAGATGAAATCTGGTTTGAAAACAGTAACTGTGAGAGGGATCTTGGAGTCCTAGTGGATGATCATTTAAACATGAGTCAGCAATGTTGGCAGCAGTCAAAAAAGCTAATACATTGGCTGTATAAAAAGAGGCATAGAATCAAAATTATAAAGCCTTAGTAAGGTCACACCTGGAATACTGCATCCAGTTTTGGTCACCACATTACAAAAAAAGATGTTGAGACTTTGGAAAAAGTGCAAAGAAGAGAACAAAGATGACTAGACCTGGAGACAAAAACATATGAAGAATGGTTGCAGGAATTGGGTATGGCCAATCTAGAAAAAAGAAGGACTAGGGGTGACTGATAGCAGTATTCCAGTATTTGAGGGGCTGCCACAAAGAATAAGTGGTCAATTTATTTTCAAAAGCACCAGAAGGCAAGGCAAGAAATAATGGATGGAAACTAATCAAGGAGAGAAGTAACCTGGAATTAAGGAGAAACCTCCTAACAGAAGTTGTAGGGGCTTCAACAGGTTTTTAAGAAAAAACTGGACAGACACCTATCTGAAATGGTATAGGGCAGGGGTGTCAAACGTAAGGCCCGAGTGCCAGATCCGGCCCACAATGTGGTCAGATCCAGCCTGCGTGGCCATCCTGGAAATTGTAAGGGGCCAGCCCATATCGCCTTGGCCCAGCCCATGCTATCCCAGTGTGCATGCGTGTGTGCAGAAGACAGCAGGCCAACATTGCGTCATCCATCGCTCACCCATCGGCCACCACCGCCTCCTCCTCCTCTTCTTCACAGATCAGGGTGACACAGCTACTTCTGCCATCAGCAGCCTGCTCCCCAAGGAGGCAGTGGCCCCAGAGCTGCCCCCTCTTTGCTGTCCCCACAGTGCCAGCCCTCCACCTGGGTGGCCCGCCCACCTCTCCAACTGCTGCCTCATGATTGTCACATTCACCCATCTGTTGTGCGCCTCGCAGTGGGATTGGTGTATCTGCTCAGGGAGTGGGTGAGGTGGGGTGCACTGTGCCCACTGGGGAACCCCGAGGCTGCAGCTGAAGCAGCCACCCCTGCGGGGTGTAGAGCAGGCTGGGGAGCATGAGAATTGTGGAGGGGCAGCTGGGGAGGCAGGCCGGCCACTCAGGTGGAGGGCTGGTGTGGTGGGGGTGTCAAGGAAAGGGTGGCCACCAGGGAGCTCCAAGGCTGTAGCTGGAACAAGCACAGAGCAGGATAGGGAGCACAAGAATTGGCCGGAGAAGTGGGCCGCCACCCAGGGGGAGGGCTGGTGCGCTGTGGCGGTGAGGAGGGGGTGGCTGCCGCTCTCATGCACCTGACGCACCTTGGCACTTCAGCTGCGATCACCCTGGCCATTCCCCTCCCTCCTCCAGCCCCCCGAGGACAACCACAATACTGATCCGGCCCTCAATGAAATCGAGTTTGACACCTCTGGTATAGGGTCCCCTGCATGAGCAGGGAATTGGACTGGAAAACCTCCAAGGTCCTTTCCAGATATATTCTGATTGATTGATTGATTGATTGATTGATTGATTGATTGATTGATTGATTGAAGCTAGCATAGCTTTTATTCTGTTGGAGGTTTTTTGGCTAGAGACTGGTAAGGGATGAAGCTTTCAGAATGAACAGTAGGTTGACTCCAAATGCTAAAGTTAATGTAACAGTAAACTTCAGGATTGCTGGAACTGTCCTTATCCCGAAAGTATTTTCATTTGCCTTCATTAGAGCAGGAATGAAGCAATGATGTCTCCTGCATTGGCTCATCTTTATAAATTGGCTCTTCTTCTTGGAGAAATTGCATCTGCATTGGTCTTTGTGTTCCACTCTAATCACTGAGACATTTCTGTATTTTCAGAAGTGCACAGAAGTGGGATATTTTCTATCTGAAAGAAAGACTGTTGCAATTGTCAATTGCCCTTAGATGGCAAATTCTGATCCCATCAAGCAGCAAACTCATGGAAAGTTGACTGATTTGGGAGGGGCAGAAAACAGGTTGAAAGGGAATGGTGTATGGTGTCCAGCTGTTTTTTTTTTCGGAAAGCCATCTGCATGTGGCTATTCCAGAGAGCCTTTGGAGTAGAATTGGTGTGAGTGGTGAGCCTTTCAGTTATGGGTTATTGTATGATGTTTAGTTGTTCCTCAGCTATTGCAGCTGTTATAATGGCTATTTGTACATTAATTATTCCTTGAAAAAAACCTGCTTCTTTTATAGAGAGAAATGTAAGCTATCCATGCCATCCTTTTGGATTGCAGTAGTATAGAAACCCTGGTAAATAAGAAAATTAAGAGATTAAATGAAAGAAAAAAGCTATCTCATCAAGAATGTTTGCATGAAATAATGTCTGTTGATACAGTGGATTAGAAAATTATGCTCAGTGGGACTGGACTATATTAGCAAGATGCCACCAGTGTGCAAAGTGTAAATTGATGGTGGAAAAACAAATCTCTTTTGACATTCCAGAGTCACATAGTGCATGCCAAGGCCTGAAGAACAAAGAAGGACTTTAGACGGGGGGAGGGGGGGAGGGAGACAACTGGTTTCAATTTCCATTGATGGAGAAAAAGAACAACTAGAAACTAATAGAAACTCACAGATATTAATTCATCAGGTTGACCTGAACTGACATTAGTTATGCACAAGGCAGAGATATGAGTAGCCTTAAAGGGCTGTTTAAAAATACAAAAAAATCTTAAACACTCCCTATGTGAGGGGAGTCTAGAAACAGATCAGTGACAATTGAGCATACCAGATAGGAAGAATATAATGTTTTAGTTAATAGATATCATTATCTATATTTACACATATCCGCTCTTCAATCATGTCAACAAGGGCATGATTCAAACTGTTTGAGTCCATGTAATTTATTACCATGGATGTTATTATCCACTACTTATTAGTAGTACTATCTTTTAACACTATTGTAAACAGTGATGATTCTTGTCTATTGCTGGTCTATGACCGTAATAAAGTTGTTGTTGTTATTATTATCATCATTACCATGGAAAGGGGATACTGAATGAGTTATAATTACTGCAACCTTTTTGCTTTTATTTCTTGTTTAAAAAAAAATCTTTAAATGGATGGTATAAACAAATTCTTAAGGTGGCAAAAGCTTTCATTCTATGTATAAAATTATATTGCAACTGACAAGGGGACAACTCATATGAAGATATTAAAAATGTATGGTAGACTCTACTGCACTTCCAGAGCAAGAGTGCCATCTTCCAGAATTTAATACCTGAAACTCACTTTGCATAATTCAGCCATGGACATATGGTCCCTAAATATGTAGATCATAATCAACTTACTGTAAAACACAGGGTATGCATGAATACAAATGATATCTCAGATTTCTCCCTAGAAAGAGAAACTGGAACTATGGAAATATTGGTTGCATTTGTGTCCAAAATTGTGAGTAGTGAACCAATACAACCGGCTATTCTCGTTAGTCTTTAAAAGGCTAATCTGGGCTAGACCTGGTTAATGCTTGGATTAGTACAGGAAATCTCAGGGTTATAACCTAGTCTGGTGAAGCAAAAACACACTCCGGAAGGCTTGGTGAGCCTCTTCCATAATTCATGTAAATAAATAAATAAACCTACCCATATATATGGACATCTGGTAGGAGACTACAGATGTTATATACAGTATATCATTGAACAAGTGATATGAGTTATATAACTAATTAATCAGGTCAGTGATGCAGAGTATTTAATTTCAGTCATTTGTATGATAACTTATCACATAATTCCCTCCCTCTTTGTGTGTGTGTGCGTGTGTGTGTTTTACCAGAACCCCAAACAGCGATTCATTGAATGATTGCCTAGAAATTTGGAAAAATAAAAGCCAATACTTTCATTTCATTCTACTCCAAAAGAAAAAAGATAAGGAAATAAGGAATAAAACTAGTGTTATTGTTTTGTGTGTCAAAGGGAGTATCATGTAGAATGCATTCAAAAGGATTTTCTCTCTAGATCCACTATGAGGATCGGGGATTTCTGCCTGGTCAAAAGAAGGTAAAGTCAAGATGTTATTCATGATGATGTAATCAAAGCTCTGTTCACTTTAACATGTGTTGCACCTTGACTTGTATTCGGCCACATGGATATTCTTTATTAGGACAATTCCAGCCTCACTGCCAAATTTATTTAATGCTGTGAATATTCTACTCCTCTAAGTAAAAAGTTCACACTAACCTTAATAAGAGGAAAAAATAGCTAAGGGGAAATGTGTGTAATAATAAAAATGCCTTCATATAGACTGGATAAATGTATATAGCACAGGTGACAGAGAGGGAACATTGTCAGAAAGCCTAAACAATGGTCCTATAAAACCATCAGTCAGAAAACTGATCAGATAAAGGGAGAACATAGGCCTAGGCATCATAACGGGTGGTTTTAATGGATTTGACATTGTAAAGTAGGAATCCTCTGATCTTTATTTTTAAAATGGTCTTTTTAAAAAAAGTACCCGTGGTTAGGTTTTGTTTGCATTTTTATTGCAACTCTGATGTTTGAATTTTTAAAGTATGTTTTGTTACGATTCACGCAAAAAAGAGAGAAAGATAAACTAAAGAATAACTATACAGAATAACTGAGTTGGAAGGGATCTTGGAGGTCTTTTAGTCCAACCCTCCGCTCAAGCAGGAAACCCTATACCATTTCAGACAAATGGCTGTCCAATCTCTTTTTAAAAACCTCCAGTGTTGGAGCACCCACAATTTCTGGAGGCAAGTCGTTCCACTGATTAATCATTCTGTCAGGAAATTTCTCCTTAGTTCTATCCAAAACACCAATGAAAAATAGAAGCCCTCCGTTGTGTTAGGATTGCAGATCTGATTATTTTTAACTCAACTTGATAATTTCATTTATGGGAGGGCCTATCAAAAGTATAGACATAATTTGTTTCTTTATTTAACTGTTAGACAAATCCTAGTCCTTCACGCTTCCGGTGGTGCATTCATTCACTGTGGAATGGAAATCTACCCTTGCAGGACTTGGCAGTGGAGGAGAGGGGGCTTACCACAAATTCACTCTTCCAAAGCCTACAGGGTAGATCAGACTTGGCAACTGACTCCATAAGAACTTCAAAACTTCATTGATATATACTTTAATAAAAGAATTTTGTAAATCTGATTGTGCCTGTCTTCCTTCCTCTTGCATCCCAGTGACTCAGGGAGGAGTCATTCAGATTGTCTTCTTAATACTATTTCCCTTGCCAGGACTTCAGAATACATCTGTCTTTTTTTTTTAACCTAACAGCTTCTAACCATTTGCTTCTAAGGCTATCTCCCTAGTTCTCTACGCAAAATAACTTTTAATGCTTATTCGGCATTCAGCGTAGAAAATCTGGAAAATAAAGACAATATTAAAAACAGAAATACTTCAATATTGGAAAAACTACAGTGCCAGTTTCACTGCCTGATTTTCAGCAAATAAAACTATTGGTTTTCAATGGCAACTTCAGCAGGAGCTCCAGGGACTTAGTGAGAGTTTGAGGTTAATTCTCCCTATTCTGCAGAAAAGAGATGCTGTTGCCTTAATGAGGGCCCAGGCAGAAGGTCTTATTTGGTCAAGGAAAATAAACCATTCTGGATGACCCAGAATGATTCTTTGTTAACAGGAAAGCAAACTACTCTTTTTAATACCATCATTAATTCAGATTTACAGGATCAGGTTGCAAAGTTATAAAGCCACAGCTGATGCTGTAACAAGTTCTTACTCTGTGTTGCAAGATCATAGTTGGTTTACCAGATCTCCTGCCGCTGCTCCTCACACGCACACCCCGGTGGGGGGTAACATACTTCCCCTAGTATAGGTGGCTTGTCCCAAGTATCTGCTGGCAACATAGTTACAATTCCGGATGAACTCTTTGGAACAGCTGTCACGAGAGCTCAAATGAATTACGTCAGCAGCTTCAGAGAGTAAGCCATGAACACTGTTGGTTTAGCAGTGCTCAGAGAGTGGGGAGGTTTTTGTTTCTGTGTAACAACACCAATCCTGCAATCAAATTATTCAAGTTAAAGACCACAGTTGAATTGAATAGTTTGATTATAGTTGTATGTGTAGATGAGTATATGATTTTTCATACAGCAGCATAGCATGAAAAGTTTTGCAGAGTATCTCTGTTGACCTCTCATCTTGCACTGTAATCTAGGATTGTGATAATGGGGAGATCTAGAGTCAACTTCATGGAGATTATGACGAGAGTAACTCAGGTGACTCAGCTTCATGTTTCCCCAGCTATGGCACAAACAAGTCCCAAAAATCATTTTATCTGACATGTCCTTATAACATTGACTTTTGGCCATCCCCAGTCCATAGTTGAGCTTAAAGTCATATATAATTGTTTCAATTTTATTGTTATATTTTCCCTCTTCTTCTAACATAATTCATACCCTGGGCATGATCTTGCACGCTTTATCGACAATGTGGCTAATGACACAGTTAGGGCCCCCGATTTTCCCAGCTCTTATTGGCCAGTTTAACCAGTTGTGAACATGTCTCTCCCTACCAGTCATAGGCAATTGCCTTTGATGGCCATTTGTCCTGCAAAGGTCACCAGTCTTCTGCAAAGACATCAGCCCATATAATGCCTCACCTGTGCTTTCCAGAGTCCATGGGCTCCTTAGATATATTCTTTATTCTTCCTCTGTACCTGCAAACTGCCAGCTGGACTGTTTTCGGACACACACACCCATCCACATTCAAAGCACACACACACTTTCTCAGCCACTTGTTAAGGAGATCAGTCTTTTCTTGACAGCTGTAAATGCTCACTCAGTGGGAGGTGAAACAAAGCTTTCATTAACTTATCCCATATTAAACCATAAGGAAAGCACCAGGCCCAGGACTTGTTGTTGAGATGGAATAGGATTTGGTTGCTGGGGAAATATACGCTAGTAATTGTTAAATTTTTCTGCCAGCTCAGGAACTGGGAGATTTTAGCTGCCTTCCTGTGCCTAGAGGACTAATATTTATTCCATGAGAAAATCAAGATTGAATCTGTCAAATTGTCACAGATGATATATTAATCTTTAAAGTTATATTAGAATGAAGTAGATTTCTCCTTGGGTGGAAGAACATGCACAATTTTCTGTTATGAAGAAATATTTCCTTACATAATAAACCAAAGAATAGGACCAAGAATGTAGCAAACACAATTACATTAGTAACCAGATTTCTTCTGGGGTTGTTTTGCTACCTTAGACTAATGTGGCTCTCCTCCTACCATAATCTTGATAGACCATAGAAAGCAATAGGGATAGAATCAAGTAACTGGGCTATAGCAGCTTTCCCATCCTACCAAACTGCAGCCTTATTCTGATTCTCTTTCAATCCACTCAAACTCTACTGACTTCCCTCAATTTTATTTCCAAGAAGATATGTGGAAGATTGGGCTGGTAATTAGCACTAAGGAAGTCAATAGACTTGCATGCCTTTCTTGAACAGCAGAGAATCATACGTTAGAAATGGATCTTTTGAAAAGGGAATGTAAATCAAGTTACAGGAGCCCAGTTCTTTGAAGAATGCAATATGAGACCAGTAATATTTTCATGCAGGCCAAGCTGTTCCATTTGTTCAGCCACTTGTGGTTCTACATGAGTGATGATAACTTAGGAAAGTTCTTCACATTTCAGACTTACACGGTGACTATCAAGTGAATTCCATCCTTACTCTGGACCATTCCTCCACTCTCAGTTGTGAGAGATACTCGGCACCACAATTACTTTGAAAACTACTTTATTTTCTCTTAAGCTAATGTAATGTAAACAGTTACGTTTACATTACATACGTTCCTGGCAAAGATAGGTCAGATACACTTTTCTACTTTCCTGAAAGACCCAAAGAAGCATTGTCTGTACACAAAGACAAGTGGGATAGCCTTCAGCCATGTAAGGTGTGGCTGCTTTGAGGAGAGATGTTTTGCTTGCATTGACATGCTTTGCAAAGCACATCTTTGAACTGATTTGCAGAGCCTAAATTCCAGGGATTGGTAATATAAAGTAGTACTATAGCATCGCTGTGTCTCCAAGCCATCGCTACGGGCAATAAACAGTCTTTATAAGTGATGTATAGCTGCAGAAATCATGCAAATTAGAACACATGCAGATTGCCTCATCTTTTCCATTCCTTCATGTTTCTTGATTTTCCCTATCTTCTATTTTATTGATGAAAAAGTAATTTTATGGCCAATCTTTAAATCTGCAACCTTTGCAGGTCTGTCAAGCCAAGGAAAGCTGAAATAAGATCACAAGCAGTGTTGCACTTTTGCTGAAAGCCTACTTTGCTTAATAACTGAGTTGCGGGTCCTAACTGCGGTTTTTAAATGAGGACTACCTGTAGTGTAAAACAAAGAAATAAAACAAAAATGATGATGTGATCAGATGTAAGTTTTTGTGTGGTGGTTTAGGATTGTACATACTGTATATGATTCTCGCATTAGGGAAACACTGCACAAAAAGAATCATATCCTGATGCTTTGGACATGGAGTCATCCCACTAACACAAATAATAGTTTTCTGATCTTCCCTAAGCTTGTGTACAGTTTTCTGACTTCTTTATAGCCTTGTGAAGGGTCAGGCTTCAGGTACAATCGAGGTGGCCAGGAAGAATGTGCATGTCCTCATTTTTTCCCCATGGAATCTTAATGAAAAATAATTCCTGAATTATAGGTACAATTTTTACTAAGTCGGAGCTGTGCCAACTGTGGCAAAATGACAGAAGAGTTAACACAGTGATGGGTTTCCAATTATGGGTCTTGTCTTTTGTTTCACTACCACAGTATGAAATACATACTATGGTTACAATTAGCATTAGCCAGGGAGATCTGAGCTGCAACATGGGGCAAACATTAGAGAGTAAGAATCAAGGTAGGAAACTGAGCTTATGGCCAACAACTAGAACACTGACTATTCTGTCCTATATTAGAAACTCTCAAATCCAGAAACAGTAGTTTGCCTAGAGATTAACTATTTGTTACATGGGAGGAACCATACTAAGAAAATAGCAAACCCTTTTTTGTCCTGAAATTGTAACTTGTGGAATGATCATTCCACCTACGTGGAATGTGTGAAGGAACCTGTGTGAAGGAACCAAAACAATGCAAATCTTATAAAAAGTATGCTATAGAAGATTAAGAGGACTCTTAATTTTGAGTAGGATACTGACTAGCTGTAGAAGTTTTTAAATATTTTCAATTTCACTGTCTTTTCC
This sequence comes from Oxyrhabdium leporinum, assembly GCA_032468155.1. Lineage (NCBI taxonomy): Eukaryota > Metazoa > Chordata > Lepidosauria > Squamata > Cyclocoridae > Oxyrhabdium > Oxyrhabdium leporinum. The sequence goes on along the minus strand of JANHFL010006795.1, from coordinate 440,437 downwards.
AATGAGAAGGAAGAGGGATTAGATTCAGAGGGGAAAGAAGTTGGATGTTTCTTGGTCCTGAATTAGATTTTGTCCAGAATGTTCTGCAGAATCCAAGCATCTAAATAGATGTTGTGTGGTTGGACCTAAGGATTCAAGGCAAAAATTTTAGAAAGCCTTGAAAGAGCAGGAATGAGAAAAAAATATATGGGAAGGGAATATTAATTTAAAATGATGTTCAGTGCTGAGTCTTCAGACTAAGATAATTTTGTATCTTAGTCTTTTATGACTCTTCCTGCTTGCACAAACCATAGAGCTCATTGAATGGTGGTTTTGGAATTCAGATCTCAGCTTTCAGTAATATGTTGCAATTCACGTAGTCTCTCAAATCCTTGCTTTATTGCTTTGTTAATATTAAAACCTTCTTTTTGACTAAAAAAGAAAGAAATGGTGATCTGAAAATTTTGCACTTTATGCCACGAGGGCAGACTCAGTGAGGAACTGCCGCTGTTATGGCTCTGATATGTACCTCAGGAAGACACAGTTTGGAAGTATAGGTTGCATTCAAATTTATTTCTGACTAGTTATCTATTTGTCCAGAAAGGCAAAAGTGGATTGCATCAATTTGTCTCTTCTCAACTATCCAAACTATTTATACAAAATAAACCATACCTGGCAATTGAATCAACTGAATGTTTTATATACAGAAGTTCCCAGCTTCAAACTCTGGCATCTTCATTTAAAAATAAATAAATATCAGGTATGGAAAACTCTGGGATTCTTAACCGCCAAAGCAGAATTACCTTGATGGATGGATGGAATATGTGCCATCAAGTCACTTTTGACTCCAAGTTACCACATAGATATTCTCTGTCATGATCTATCCCTAATCGGTTCTTTCAAGTCTCCCAATGGTACACTCATCACCGTTGTAACCGAACCATCCATCTTGCTGCTAGTCATCTACACTGAACCTCATAGACAAATAGAATGGATATATATATTAGGAACTGACTTCAAGACTTTGTAAGTCTAACTTGTCCTCCAGTACTGAGCTATCATCTGTAAAGCACCATATTCTATCTTGGGCAGTTGGCAATTGGCCTCCAGGATATATTGTATTGACGCAAGGTAAGCTGGTTGCTGGTTTCCTTGGTGGCCATAGTGAGATTGTGGGAGTCCTGCATTGCTGGTATGATTCAAAGTATCCATACCCTGGAGAAAGAACAGCCCACAGCCCACTATCCTTCACATTACACTTTGGCTGATTTTTCTCTGACATTTAAGAAAAAAGGTAAGGAAAAAACCCAGTATTGCTTTGAAGATATTCTGCTGCTCATCTGCCAGCAAAATAGACTAGCTTTAAGGCTGATCTACATATTTCCCAAATGGAAATCTCATCTATATTACTTTTCTGTTATGAAGTCATATGCATTATATAATTGAAAGCCTAATTATTAAACTTTCAGTTTTTTATTATTATTAGACCCATGGTGGCACAATGGTTAGAATGTAGTATTACAGGCTAACTAACTGCTCACTCTAGGAATTCGATTCTGATTGGATTAAGGTTAACTCAGCCTTCCATCCTTCCAAAGTCAGTGAATTAAGGGCCCAGATTCTTGGGGGTAATATGCTCACTCTGTAAGCCACTTAAAGAGGACTGAAGAGATGAATTGATCATCTATGTCATTCACATCCCTTACCTATGCTGTTTTGACATAAAGGGAGTTCAGATGAAGACTTAACCCAGGTGGACTGGAACTGAATGGTCCTTTAGATAATTAAAGGAGGTATTCATTCATTTATTTTTTTGTCTTTTAATGACCCCATAATCCCTTGCATTGGGGTGGAGTTGGGGCAACTGAATGGAGCTGAATGTTTACTGTCCAGATGCCCTTCCTGTCGCCAATGCAGAGTTTGCAGCTGATATTTACTCATTGTGCCTAGAGATGTACCTGCTGCTACCTAGGATCAAACTCACAGCAAGAGCTCCAACTCTAGGCCACTGCACCACTCCAGGTATTCATCTAGATGAATGGGGTTAAAATAATCTACAAATCTACAAATTGGGATCCACTGGTTAGGAACTGTGCTTCAATCCTCAACTTTGCTTAAGTGGCATTAATATTTTTTGATAAACTGAAATCCCACTTGGATTTCCTTCTGGAAAGAAGGTTCTAAACATAGACTAATCTGCAAGGATTTGATTCAGGATGCAATTTAGTGTGTCGCTGTGGTTGATCCTATGATGAAGAAGTGATGTGAATGTTAGCAGGACAGCTGTACTTCTGCCGTTTAAATCCCTATATCAGATTAGGTGTCACTAGCAATAAGAAAAAAAAGACCAATTTTTATTTGGAGACTCTTGATGGTAGCTTTTTCACTTCATACATTTATTTGCTATTTTTAGTTGATATTTATTTCTACTTGTGGATATTGTTTTATCAAACTGCCTTGGAGACAATTCTGATTGAATGGGGGATATTGAAAAATAATACAGACAATTTGTATATAGGGTTATAGAGTAAGAAATGATTGTAATGTCTCTTTCTCTTGTAATCTGTCTCCTGCCAAAATGAGAAATCTGCTTCTTGATAAATGGATTTTCAGCTTTTTAACTTTCTTTCCTTACCAACATTTCAGGCTGCCAGCTCCACTATTGAATGATGTAAAATATGAAGAAGTTCTTTTCCTGTTGTAACATGTTTGTTCTTGTGCAAATGCTGTGCCACCTTGATCCTTACTCTGGATTCTTTTCACCTACTCTCTTTCTTCTTCTACATACTGTAGGAATTATACGTGCAGGCTGGTATCACTAGCTGTACCACAATAATTCTAGTCTTCTTGGAGCCTCACATTAAT